>LPNX010225959.1:0-117623 GCA_001517045.1 Pseudotsuga menziesii
AATTTCTGACCGAGACCCTAAGTTTACCTCCAGATTTTGGACAAGCATGCAGTCAGCATTAGGAACCCAGTTGAACTTGAGCTCAGCTTATCATCCTGAGATAGATGGGCAGACAGAAAGGGTGAATCAGGTGATGGAGGACATGCTTAGGATGTATGTTATGGATCAGCAGACACAGTGGGAGAAATATCTTCCTCTGGTAGAGTTTGCTTATAACAACAGTCATCATAGCTCCATTGGTATGCCTCCATACCAGGCATTGTATGGGAGACCTTGCAGGACTCCACTCAGTTGGGACAGGTTGGAGGATCGTGTTTTAGTAGGGTCTGAGTTGCTTCAGGAGATGGAAGAGCAAGTAGTACAGATCAGGAAGCGGCTCAAAGAAGCACAGGATAGGCAAAAGAGTTATGCTGATGCATGTAGAACCGATAGAAGTTATGAGGTAGGGGATCGCGTGTTTATACGCATCCGACCGAATAAAAGCACCATTCGGTTTGGAAAGGGGACCAAGTTGTCGCCTCGCTTTATAGGGCCATTCGAGATTATGGAGAGAATCGGACCGGTAGCTTATCGTCTTGCACTGCCACCCCACTTGTATAGGACTCATAATGTATTTCATGTTTCAGTATTGCGACATTACATAGGCGATGAATCTCACAAGATTCATTGGAAGGACTTGCAGGTCTCGGACGAGGGAACCTTCACAGCCGAACCATTACGTATACTGGATCATAGAGTTCGACAGCTCCGTAGTCGACACGTGGACCAAGTCAAGGTCCAGTGGGACAAGTATAGCCCAGGATCTACTACCTGGGAGGACACAGAGACTATGCGTCGAAATTTTCCCTCACTATTTTGACCATGACTTCAGGACGAAGTTTCCTGAAGGGTGGGTGTATGTAATACCCATATTTTGACTTCGGCATTATTTTTCACTCAGACTTATTACAGTGTATTTACTTATTATCTTTGGACTCAACTATACTTCATGAACTATGTTTTGGCAGGTTATATGTGATTATTTACAGATGTTATGATGTTAGCAGGATTATGCTCTAAATTATGATATTATGATATTATCTTGCTTGTACTACACTTTGATCATGATGTTACGACGATTAACATGCCTATGTAGATGCTTTGATTACGATGTTATGATGCTTATCATTTATATGAATGTATTGTGCTTATGCGATTATCATGCAGTAGTCGTCATTAGATTCATTTATTTTATACCTAAAACACATAGTTGATGGTAATGCTTGATATGATGTGACATGTATGATGAGGTACATGGGTACCCATCCATGATATGATTTATTTTGTGATTTTATGATGAAAGGAAATAATGTGAATGATAAATGGACTAGCTATTGATTCAATGTGTTATGAATGCATGTGTTGCATAGTGCTAACCTGCAGGGTACAGGGGCTATGTGATAGCCGAGTATGTGATACAAGTATGACTCAATACATAGCTTGAAGAAGAGCCTTATTGCCAAATACTGATACGATGACACGTACCAATAAACTGGATAGCAACAAAGTATGTTGATAGGGTATGTAGACCCAGAATGTTGAGAGGGATGGATGTGTTCCACCCTATGTTTTTATGATACCCGAGGTCGTGGGAGGGCAGTGCTGAGACACGCTCCCCATGTTGTTGTGATGACGACGGTCGGGTACCCGAGGTCGTGGGAGGGCCGTGCTGAGACACGCTCCCCATGTTGTTGTGATGACGACGGTCGGATGCTTGCTAGGAGAGGCTAGGTCCGCTTCAGCCGACGCTATCGCTCTCAGGTTCTTATGTGGTCAGGTCGGTGAAGCCGACATCCACTTCTATACTAGCGGAGGAAGGATAGGGAGGATGCGGACGTAGGTTAGGATGGGTGGACATCTTAGTTATTATGGTTGAATGTTGGGCAATTATGATACTGGAAGTAGTGATGGTAGGTACCAATCTTAACTGACTAACTAATAAGAACATAATTGTTAAATAACTCCAAAAGTCACAAGAAATCATATTATATCTGTATATGGGTCATGTTGCGTGAAATATTATTGTATCAGTTAGAATTTAAGGGTTTTTTTTTATATAGTACATGTGCAGCGTGTGCATGTACTGGCCATGCATGCACACCTCACACATGCACGCTAGTATGAAATATTTAAATAGTTGATAGGTTAACTAAGTAATTGTGAATTGCTTTAAACCTATAAATGTACCTAGTATCACTATGTTTGACCATAACTTCGAGACGAAGTTCCCTGAAGGGTGGGTGTATGTAATGCCCCATATTAATTTATGATTAACAGTAAGTGCTTTTTAATTTAATTGAAAAATTATATATATAATAATTATTAAGGTTAATATATTTTTTAATTATTATTTAAGTTATTAATAAATAATAAACATAATTTGCAAAACCATTAAGTTACCGCTCAATATAATCTTGAGCAATCCACATAAGTAAAAATGCTAGGACATGTGTAACAAATACCGTTCAAAGAAACTAACACTTGTCAATCGAAAATTTAAATACATTGAATAAGAATAACTTGAAATTAATAAAAGGGGCGGTGGAAGAAAGGGCGGTGGAAGAAAAGGCGGTGGAGGAAGGAGGTATAAGGAAAATTTTGGAAGAAAGAACGGGAGAGGAATTTTTACGGAGAACGGGGAGTGAAGAAATTTTATGAAAGAACAGAGAGGAAAGGAGAAAATTTTGGGGAAATCTACTCAGTCAGATTTGAACTCGGAGGAAAGGAGGTTGCTATCCATTTTCTTGGTACGTGGGCTCGGGGGCTAGGAAACCCGTCGGTTTCCTAGGGCCAAAATTTTGGGGAAATATACTCAGTCAGATTTGAACTCGGAGGAAAGGAGGTTGCTATCCATTTTCTTGGTACGTGGGCTCGGGGGCTAGGAAACCCGTTGGTTTCCTAGGGCCAGCAAACCTGCTGGTCGGCAGGGTGGAAAATCAGAGCCGGCAATAAGGATTTATCAGGAGCAGGTCAGAAGCAGGAGAGGGATAAGCAGGAACAGGAGCTGGAGCAGGAGCAACAGGATTCAAGAGCAAATAATAAATTCGAGGTATTTCTCTAGTAAACTATCTTTTAGCAGGTCAGAAGCAGGAGAGGGATAAGCAGGAACAGGAGCTGGAGCAGGAGCAACAGGATTCAAGAGAAAATAATAAATTCGAGGTATTTCTCTAGTAAACTATCTTTTACTGTGCAAAATTAAATGTAAAATCTGATAAAGAAAAGGATTTTTTTTTTTTTTTTTTTCTGTTAAGGAGCGACTTAAGGATTGACTGAGTGCTCTGCCGGGCAGACAGAGCACTACAATGGGGGAATCAGCGAAATCCCAGGTTAAATTTACAGTTATCGGATGTGCAAATTCACTCGTATTTGAGTATGAAGAAGGTGTCGAGAAGATAACAAATTATTTAGCATGTTATTTGGTTGTAAAACAATGATTACTTCTTGAAACCAAACTACAAATGGAGGGTCAAGCAAAGGAAGATGTAGATGATGATATGTTTTCAAAAACCAGCAGCAATTTTAGTGGAATGGCTGCTCACACTCAAGTATGGAGCTTTGCTTTGCATTTTTTTACCTATATAGGCTTTATATTTTTTGGTACTGCTAACAAATTACCATTAATGATAATTAGGTTTTATCGTGTAGTGGGGCAATATCAAGTTGCTACATCTCAGTATCCTTGAAACTTACTGCAATTTTATTTTTAAATTTCAATGAACCCATACTTTGTGATCTGCTATTTTCTGCTCTTAAATATCTATGCTTTGCCTGTGATCTGGCTTTATGCTACTAAAACTCGATATAACACGCTCTTGGATGGTAGCTTCTAAGCCAACACCCTAGCTGGCTTAGAAGATGTAGATGATGATATGTTTTCAAAAACCAGTAGCAATTTTAGTGGAATGGCTGATCACACTTGAGTATGGAGCTTTGCTTCGCATTTTTTTTTACCTGTATAGGCTTTATATTTTTTGGTACTGCTAACAAATTACCATTAATGATAATTAGGTTTTATCGTGTAGTGGGGCAATATCAATTTGCTACATCTCAGTATCCTTGAAACTTACTGTAATTTTATTTTTAAACTTCAATGAACTCATACTTTGTGATCTGCTATTTTCTGCTCTTAAATATCTATGCTTTGCCTGTGATCTGGCTTTATGCTACTAAAACTCGATATAACACACTCTTGGATGGTTGCTTCTAAGCCAACACCCTATCTGTTTTGAATTTTTCAATTTCTGACTACAATTAATATTATGTACGGACATTAGCTAATAATCTGGGCTGTTTTTCTTACATCCATGGAGCTTATCTTGCAGACTGACAAGGTAATAAATAATGGGACACGGAGTTTGACAAATAGGTGTTAATTAGTTAAGGGCCATTTGATACATAGTTCATCTAGATTTGGTTCTCTAACCACTGGATAAAGGCTCAGTAGAAGGTTGCTTTGAGACAGCACCATTTCTCAAGTGAGTTAACATTTCCATTATGAATTATCATGTGCTACTTCTTTGCTTGAGTTTTACGAAGAAATAAAATTGAAATCTTGTTTTTGTTATGGGTAGGATAGATGAGATTGTTTGACTTCTATTGAGAAAGATACATGTTGTTGTTGTGACTGTAATATTTTTTCCTGTAAGCTTTACATAGATCTCATCATCTAGTTATTTTGTCCCGGGCTTACAATAATGCGATGAAATATAAATTTAAAGCTCTATTCCAATACATGGGCTTAGAATATTGTTAAATTTTAATCCCTATTTCAATAGTTATTTGAAAATGATCCCCCTTTTTGGATAGTGAAAGATGTTCCTTTTAGTTTTTATCATCCCTTGAAAGTATTGGGTTTAAAATAATTGGTAAGAAATGCACTTGATTCTCTGTAAATATCATCAAATGTAACATGACATCAACAAATTCTTTGACTTTCAAATTGTTCATTTTAGCGTCTTCAATATTACAAACTCTTTTACATATGGATGCAGTGGTCTTCTTGAGGAGGCTTGCTTATCCCTAATGTGTGGGTTCTGGCTTATCACCAGTTAGCTGGAAAAAGATTGCATGATACAAACTCAAGGAATAAGGAAATACAACTCCTCCTATCTCAATTTGGGTACATATATGCACATGCATAGATAAACATTATGTTATTTGACTTTCAATGCTATGGATGCTTTTTGTCAATTTGCAAAGTGCAGATTATTGCGTGTTTGCATTTACTGTGTTAAGTTGTATAAATGCTTTGCATGTGAGCATTTTCAATTAGTTCTCAAAGAACATCAAGAGGGAAGTACATGCTTTAAGCATTTTCCTATTTCAAAAGAGAAGCTTTGGAATATTAAATACACATTTGGAAGAGATAGCACCTTAGTGCTTGCAGAATGAAGCAGGAAACTGGTCATTTATATGAACACGTTGATGCCATTTGTATGGAGGTGGAGTTCCAAGGAAAAGTAGGTCAGACATTAGTGTCTCTAAGTCAAGTTTCCAGGGTCTGCACTTTAAGGAAAAACTATAAGCATTGTCTGGAGATCTCGATAAGCATTTAAGTTCTTTGAGCACTTGTTTCTGAATAACTGCATGATGGATATATCGTGTTTCAAATATTAATAAGGGATTTACTATTTCTATCATCTTTTTGTAGGTTTCTATGAGGATGAAAAACAAGAAGCTTCTAGAGTTGCTTGAATTTGATTCACATTTATCAACAATTTTATGCTACTCTAGCATTTTCCGGGTGTAATCTCTAAGGCATAAGTTGAGGAAGGGAAAACATAGAAGTTTGCATTTGTAACCTCCCCAATATATTTCTAATGTATATGAGTGGAAACATGTTGTGATTTCATCTATTGAATCCATGCCCTTCCTTCTTTGACTGCATGGACCTACTAGCATTCAATCTTTTGATTTTTTTAGATAAAATTATTTTTCTAGGTAAAAAAATGGAACATGAAAAAGGGTTCAAGATGAGGCTTACCACTGATACTCTGAGTTGTTGAAAATGAAGCTTACACTACTACTATGAGTTCATACTTGTACATTCAAAGGACAAAACACAAGTGTTATACAAATGGAAACATGAATGCGCTTCCTTCAACCAAGTGCCAAGCACTTACCACCACCTATCAAGATGTTGGCTCTTCTATACTCTTTATAAGAGTGTGTGACCACCCATCCTGATTTGATAACCATAACAAAATCCACTAATTAATGGCTCTCTTGTGAGGCACACCATCCTTTGAGAGGCATATATGGAAAAGTAAAGGTATAAAATGAATGGGGAACTAATTCTTAGTATTAATAAAAAATATATTATAAAGACGTCTTATTCTTGTAATAAACCTGTTGATATTAAAATCTGAACATTCAATGCCCCACAGTCAAAATGTACTAGCAATTAGAAGGTAATCATTATGAATTCTGCAAACTATGTCTCGACTCTCAAGTGACATTAATCTAGTTGCGGCATGTTTTCTTCTCAAAGTTCAGAGTGGAGTTATGACTTGTGGACAAAGATGGAAAGCTGGAGGTATAGTCTACACTAATGGCAATAGAGAAGATAACTATCGCTCATTTTTATGTCCATAGGACAAAGACACATACATAGGCTCAGGCACAGATGCAAGCCACATACAAAGACCACACATAGATTGAGATGCCCAACCACACACAAAAATACGGGACCAGACCTGAGAGAGCTGTGAATGCAAAATTTCGGTAAGATTGGCCTCCCTCTCTCTTGAACAGCCATTTCACAAATAAGACAGACAAATCTCCTCTTTCTTTTACAACTGAATGAAAATATCAGTATTGGTTCACCGCACTTCACAGAAAAAGCTGATAAAACCAAAAAAGTTATCATGCTTTTTGTCCATGCTTTTTTATTTTTTTATTTCTTTCTATTCCTACTTTTTTCAATGTATCTATTAGCCTTGATTTACCATAAATTTGTGAAATTTTCAGACTCTCTTCCTGATTTGTACAGTTTGATATGACTTGGACAATAACATTGGCAAAGTCTCGTGTGGATATCCATTTTAGGGGGCTTTATTTGGATGGAGGTTTATTTTATATATATGGACCAATAGGAGCCAAAATTGAGTTGTTGAAGTGGAACTATAACTCAGAGCTGCAAGCTGCATTGGTGAGAGATGAAGAGTTGTCTAGCATCCAAAATTAGGGTTTTGGTAATTATCGCCGGTCTCTGAAACGAAAATGGAGTTACTTTGGGCAAGAACAAATTAATGTTTGTCTAAACTCGGGAAGACCAATTTAGGATTAGTTTTCTCTCTAAATCTTTGTTGGAGCAGTGTTGTTTGTAATGGGTTTGCAGCCTTTCCAATTCAATTTCAATTTCACTTTCTTAGGCTTCGTCCCACATTTCAGTCTACAGTTCAGAGTGGCCTTCACTTCCAAAGGCCCAGAGAATGATTTGGCGATTGGATGGCTATTTAAGAACTGTGAAATTTGAAACTATGGATATTTGGGATCAGTTGGAAGGCCTTGTATATCAAACTGTAAACGTTGATACATACAATATTATTAAACAAAGATGGCGATCTCAGCCATCTCACATGGCTACATTCCTATGTTCTTCTTGGGGTAATGCATTGTGATGGTGATCAGGCTTGTTTATATTTAGGGTTTTGATGGACCATTAGAGAAAATTTGGTGGTAGCCATTGCTGCAAATCTTATGAAAAAATGTGCAGCTTTCACAATGGGGAATAGTGATATTGTTTCCTGCAGATCAAGAGACTGAATATATGTAGCACCTGTAGAGATGTATAATGAAAAGTGGTTAAATTTGAAAGGTGTTTTGTCATGTTTCCCTTGGATGTGCGCTATTCCTGTTTATGATTATGGAGAGTTGAAGGTCTTGATATTTGGACTTGTTGAATATGGAAGATAGCAGGTTAAAGTAAATGGTTGGATTATTTGTAGTACCTGTACTAATTTTCAGTGTTTACGAGTCGGTCCTTATAATTTGCATCTTGTTGAGATTGCTTCTTGGAACACTTAGTTTGATCCAAAGAGTTCCTTCCTTTTCTGCAGGAACTTGAACATGTCTCCTCTCATGTGTTATTCTATAGATTGCGCACTACACAGGTATGAGAGTTCCCTGAAAAATATCGGAGATGATTTTTTTAAGGAATGCTTGTAGCTCATGAAGACTCTAGAGTAATCCAAAGCATTTTCCCCTCGGCCTTAAAATTTTCAAAGATGGCAGAAAGAGTTCATATTTTAGAGGCCTGGTGTAATCATTTGTTCAGTGAAGAAAGTTTTGTGGCATATTACAGCACATCGTCATTGAAAAACGTTCAGATGGTTTATGAAAAGAAGTGTTAACAATGGCTAGAATGCCTGACAATTGATGAGGTTTAAAGTTTAGTTCATGAACTTTAGAAGAGTTCCAAGCTTTTAGAAAGCCAGCAAAGGCTGCAAATAATGCGTTAGAGTACTACAATGTTGTTTTGAAGTGCCATAAACCTTTCTTGTAACTGCTCTAGAATGGGTGGAAGCTTTAAGGATTGGATTTTATATGACATGGGGGAATCAGCGAAATCCCAGGTTAAATTTACAGTTATCGGATGTGCAAATTCACTCGTATTTGAGTATGAAAAAGGTGTCTAGAAGATAGCAAGTTATTTAGCATGTTATTTGGTTGTAAAAAAACGATTGCTTCTTGAAACCAAACTACCAATGGAGGGTCAAGCAAAGGAAGATGTAGATGATGATATGTTTTCAAAAACCAGCAGCAATTTTAGTGGAATGGTTGCTCACACACTTGAGTATGGAGCTTAGCTTTGCATTTTTTTTTACCTGTATAGGATTTATATTTTTTTGGTACTGTTAACAAATTACCATTAATGATAATTAGGTTTTATTGTGTAGTGGGGCAATATCAATTTGCATCTCAGCATTCTTGAAACTTACTGCAATTTTATTTTTAAAATGCAATGAACACATACTTTGTGATCTACTATTTTCTGCTCTTTAATATCTATGCTTTGCCTATGATCTGACTTTATGCTACTAAAACTCGATATAACACAGTCTTGGATGGTTGCTTCTAAGCCAACACCCTAGTTGTTTTGAATTTTGCAATTTATGACTACAATTAATATTATGTAGGGACATTAGCTGATAATCTGGGCCGTTTTTCTTACATCTATGGAGCTTATCTTGCAGACTGACAAGGTAATAAATAATGGGACACAGAGTTTGACAAATAGGTTTTAACTGGTTAAGGGCCATTTGATACTTAGTTCATCTAGATTTGGTTTTCTAACCACTGGATAAAGGCTCGGTAGAAGGTTGCTTTAAGACATCACCATTTCTCAAGTGAGGTAACATTTCCATTTTGAATTATCATGTGCTACTTCTTTGCTTGAGTTTTACGAAGTAAAAAAAATTGAAAGCGTGTTTTTGTTATGGGTAGGATAGATGAGATTGTTTGACTTCTATTGAGAAAGATACATGTTGTTGTTGTGATTGTAATATTTTTTCATGTAAGCTTTACATAGATCTTATCCTCTAGTTATTTTGTCCCGGGCTTACAATAATGCGATGAAATATAAATTTAAAGCCCTATTCCAATACATGGGCTTAGAATATTGTTAAATTGTAAGCCCTATTTCAATAGTTATTTGAAAATGATCCCCCTTTTTGGATAGTGAACGATGTTCCTTTTAGTTTTTATCATCCCTTGAAAGTATTGGGTTAAAAATATTTGGTAAGAAATGCACTTGATTCTCTATAAATATCATCAAATGTAACATGACATCAACAAATTCTCTGACTTTCAAATTGTTCATTTTAGCGACTTCAATATTACAAACTCTTTTACATATGGATGCAGTGGTCTTCTTGAGGAGGCTTGCTTATCCCTAATGTGTGGGTTCTGGTTTATCACCAGTTAGCTAGAAAAATGTTGCGTGATAAAAACTCAAGGAATAAGGAAATACAACTCCTCCTATCTCAATTTGGGTACATATATGAACATGCATAAATAAACATTATTTTATTTGACTTTGAATGCTATGGATGCTTTTTGTCAATTTGCAGAGTGCAGTTTATTGCGTGTTTGCATTTACCGTGTTAAGTTGTTTAAATGCCTGGCATGTGAGCATTTTCAATTAGTTCTCAACGCACATCAAGAGGGAAGTACATGCTTTAAGCATTTTCCAAAAGAGAAGCTTTGGAATATTAAATACTCTTTATGAAATATTATGTTTGTCCAATATTATGGGCACACTTAATGCAATACTAATATAATGATAAGCTTTGATGTGCACTTCGTGTTGTTAAAGCAACTTACTGTAGTTATAAACTTGAATCCTCTGGCAAGGAAAACCTTGGAAACTCTAATAATAAAATAGTTAACAATAAAATGTATGTATTGTGTTTGGATGGCATATCAAGTTCACAAAAAGAGAAACACAGGATTTTTAGGTAAAATAACAGTGTACACTATTGGTGAACATGATAAAATTAAAATTTTGAGATGATAAAATAGTTATTTTGATAGTTTTTTAAATGAGAAAAATGTCAACTGTAGCCATATGGAGAAGTTGTCACCATAAAATTTTCCTTGTTTTTTTATTTTGATTTCTAAATTGGCGAATTTACAGCAGATTTATGCATTTTCAATTTATGTTCCTTTTTTGGGAACTTCTTAAACCCTGATTCACAGTTCCATAGGATATCATTGATTTAGTATAGTGACCTACATAGACTTTTGTTATAGAATGCAAAGTATGCATTGATGGTTTTATGATTAGAAGAATGAATCCTATTGTAATCACCTTTGTACTCCTTACCTACACTTTGCCAAGTGTACATTGTGTAGTTCATGCTCATTAGAGTACATCCTATTGAATTATCTCTACAGTTCATTTGCCCCTCCATGGTGATCAAGGACACAAAGGAAGAGACAACTTTGTTAAACTAGCAGCATCAAGGAAGGTCTTTATGCATGCATGTGTTATTGCATGCATAAGACTTAAATTAGGAAACCAGTTGTATTTAATTTACTTTTTCTACGCTTTGGAAAATAAAATAAAGTGATCTATATTAACTTTAGTGAAACACGAGTTAAAGTGAAACTGAAATTAGGGTTTTTGATTTACCTAAAGTTATAAAAGAGAGATCAATTGGTGGAGAGGACACACACACTTGTATTCCGGCAGAGACAAGATATAGACAAGGAGTGAAAGTCAGATAGAGGAACGAGCAGCAGGATCATCGAGCTTCATACAGCTTGTCCGTACACTCACGCAGGAGGGTGCTGAGGTTTAGCTGGGGATTTTCCCATTGATTCTACCGTGTAACTGCATTCACCAGGTTTGGTTAAATTTGCATTATTGTAAATGCTCCATATTTTCTCATAACAAAATCTATATCTGACTACTGCATTGGTTTTCCCGTCTTGGGTTTTTCTGGGGAATTCCATACCCAAAATAATAGTGTCAATATTGTGATGTGATGTTGTGCTTTATTTCTCAGTTTTATATTCCGTTGCATACTATAAAATATATTCATGTGTGGTTATTAGTAGAGACCTTGCATGCATTGTTAACCCTAGTTTGAATATTATAGGAAAATTTACATGGTATTAGAGCTCTGGTGAGCTAAAGCTGAGAGATTTGCGCAACAGTGATAGATCATGGACATACCTATAGGAAGACATAAACCTAGAAAACCATATCTAGGGTCCAACAGGAACACTTCACTATGGCCGTGCAGTTGAGAGTTGAGGATAGACTCCAGGGTGCTCAGTGAGTCAGAACTTTCCTACATGGAAAGAAAGGGTCACAAGGATCCTAGATGTCAGTGATGTAGAGGAGCACATTGACTCCATGAAGGCTGCACCCACAGATCTGCCAGATCTAGCAGCTTGGAAGAAGATTGATTCCAGAGCCATGTTGATTATCATGGATGGGGTGAAGGACCATATAGTTTCTCACCTTTCTGGTAAGAAGACCGCAGCAGAGATGTGGACGACTTTGGAGAGTTTGTACCAAAACAAGAACGAGAACCAGAAGATGGTGTTGCAAGAGAGGATGCACAACACCAAGATGGCCAAGGGAGAAGGAGTGATGCCTTATCTCACAAGGCTCACATAGATCAGGGATGAGCTTGGAGCTGTTGGCTCTAAGACAGTGGATGAGGAGCTAGTTCAGATAGCCATCAATGGCTTTTCTAAGCCATGGGACACCTTTGTCAAAGGTGTTGTGGCTAGGGAGAAGCTCCCTGATTGGAAGAGACTATGGGTTGACTTTGTGCAGGAGGAGACCTGCATGGGTCAAAGATCAGGCTCATCCAGCAGTGCCCCACAGATTGTGGTTGAGGAGGCTCTAGCCCTTACAGGGAAGAGAAAGGGCAAGGCAAAGAGGTAGAAGGATGATAAGAAGAACCTTGACATGTCAAAGGTCAAGTGTTTTATCTGCCACAAGCAGGGACACTTTGTATCCCAGTTCCCAGACGGGAAGAAGAAGAGTAACACTCATATGGCTGGATCGGTAGAGGTGGATGAGTTCAGCAAGAACTTCGATGAGGAGTTTTGCTTGATAGCTTGCATGGAAAGCACCATAGGGAGCAGCATATGGTACATCGACAGTGGAGCATCTAGTCACATGACTGGACAAAAGAGATTCTTTAGAGACTTGTAGGAGGGTGGAATAGGGATCCACATTGAGTTGGGTGATGATGTGCGGTATCAGGTGCAAGAATTTGGAACTGTTTCATTTGAGAGGGAGTTTGGAAAACCCCTCAGTTTTCTTGATGTGTTATATGTTCCAAGACTGACCAAGACTTGGACTTGTTGCATTCTGATGTATGCGGACCTATGAGTGTCCATTCGTTCAGTGGTTACATCTACTTTGAACCTTCATTGATGACTATTCCAGGAAGAGCTAGATCTATTTACTGAAGGCCAAGTCAGAGGTCTTTGAGAGGTTCTGAGAGCTCAAAACCCTCGTGGAGAACCAAACAGGAAATAATATTTGGGTGTTGAGAAAAGACAATGAATGTGAGTTCACTTCCAATGAGTTCATGGAGTATTTTTCAGCTGAGGGGATCAAGAAGGAGCACACTGTGCTATATACCCCACATCAGAATGGAGTTGCAAAGTGAAGGAACAGGACTATGGTTGGAGCAGCCAAGGCCATGCTATTTGATCAGGGATTGCCACTATTCCTTTGGACCGAGGCATACAGGACTGGAGTGTACATTCAGAACAGGTGTCCCCACACATCTTTGGGGAGGAAGACACCAGAGAAGGTCTTCAAAGACACTCGACCAGATGTGAGTCACATTCAAATATTTGGTAGTGTTTTCTATTGTCATGTTCATGTTGACAATAGGAAGAAGTTGGACCCTTCTGGAAAGAAGGGGTTACTTGTTGGATACAATGAGACTTCAAAGGCATATAGAGTTTACATTCCTTCTCGCAAGAGGATCATTGTGAGCAGGGATGTCCAATTCGATGAGGACAGGGCCTTGCATAGATCTATGGACTTACCAACAGAGCAGCAGCCAACACATGACACAGGGATTAAGTTGGAGGAGACAGATGTACAAGTACAGGTACAAACACAGGGAACAGGTTCTGATAGTCAAGGGATTCAAGTGGATAGGATCCTTCAGTCTTTGACTTGAAGGATGAGCTATAGCAGGAGATGGATATCTAGCTGGCACGACAGATTGACATTAGGCTAAGGCCTAAGTGGTTTAGGTCCATAGTGCAGGATTCTAGGCAGATAGATCCTCCACAGAGATATTTTAGACGGAGTGTACCACTAGAGAGGCTTAGTTACATGGCACTGATGACAAAGTTGATTAACTCCGAACCTTCTAGCTTCAGGGAGGATGCACAACATGATGTGTGGTAGGAGGCTATGGTTGAGGAGTATGAGTCTATTATGAAAAAATAGGTATAGGAGGTTGTGCCAAGGCCACAAGGAAAAAAGGTGGTGGGAACAAGATGGATCTACAAAGTGAAGCATGTAGCAGACGAAAGCGTGGAGAAGTACAAGGTGCACTTCATGGCAAAGGGGTTTTCACAGAAGGAGGGTATTGATTATAAGGAGACCTTCGCCCTATTGCCAGGCATTCTTCCATTTAGACCATTATCTAACTAGCAGCTAAGATGGGTTGGTGTGTCCATCAGATGGACATCAAGACTGCCTTTCTCAATGGAGTGATAGAGGAGGAGGTGTATATTGAGAAGCTAGAGGGGTTTGATGTGGAGAATAGGGAGACGCATGTATGCAGACTGCATCAAGATCTTTACGGGCTCAAGCAGGCACCTCGAGCATGGTACTCGAGGATTGACAATTATCTACAGGAGACGGGATTACAACGTAGAGAGGTTGATCACATCTTGTACTTCTTGACAAGCAAGGTGCCTCTCATACTAGTCCTATATGTCGATGATCTCTTTTTGACAGAAGATGAGAGGGTGATTGGAGACTGCAAGTCCAACCTTGTAGTGGAGTTTGAGATGAAGGACCTTGGGCTGATGCATTACTTTCTGGGCTTGGAGGTTTGGCAGAGAGATGGATGTGCTGAATTATTGTAACTTCGAAGTGTATTTACTTATTGTACCCTGATGTTCCTATCGCGAGAATCATTTATATTTCATTATACCCCGATGTTCCTATCGGGAGAATTACTAAGAGTCATGAGGAAAAACCCTCCATTGTAAGTTGGGTCATTAGCACCCTCATTAATATAATATTAAGCTATTTGAGTCCTCCTAGAGAAGTCAGCCCAGTCAATTTTAGTGGGGCTGACTTGGTGGAGTGAAATGTCAAGTGAACCAAAGAATATAAATAGAAGTGAGGCGCTCCTAATTTCAAGTTTCAACACACAGACACACAGTCAGTCACTTGTGTAGCACAAGAGAGAGAGTCTTATCTGCAAGGAGAAGAACAAGTCTAAAGTTTTATCTTTTATCTTTTTGATCATCTATATTGAGGAAGTTTTTCGCTGGGTTTTTCCCTTTAGGGTTTTCTCAGGATAAATATGTGTTGATCTTGTGATACTGTTTCTTTCAGTGATCTTGTCTATATGTTTTTGTTGTGAAATTGAAATTGAATGTTGATAATCTAGCTGAGCATATGGAATCTTAACATGGTATCAGAGCTAACCTGAATAGGACAGCTTTCACAAGGTGAAGAAGCCCTCTCTCTCTTCGACTAGAAATTAGGGTTTCGATTTTTATTTTTATTTTTGAAGATTTGATTGGATGGAAAGTTGTGCCCTCCTAGACCACACCTACTGAGCCTGAGATCGAAGTTTTTGAGTGAGTAGATCTCTGGGAAATTCAAACCCTAGTTTGGCACTGGACCAAAAAACTGCAGAAATCTAGTGAACCAGAAAATTGCACTGCAGAATCTCGCAAGTCAGATTTGAAAGGTGAAGACTTGAGATTTGCAGAAACCAATCACACCAATCAACTCGCCTCAGTCAAGCGCATATCCTGGTAAGATCAGTTTCTCATTTTCTAGAATTTCAATTTTTTATAATCCTTTAATGAGATGGCCCCAAGCACCAAGCTTGAGGAAAAAATAGAAGGCATAGAGAATTACAGAGCATGGAAATACAGAATGGGCCTCATTCTCAAGGATAATGATCTTGAAAAATATATCAAGGATGAAGTTTTAGAACCTGTTGAGGCTGAAGCTAAGGAGAAGCACAAGAAGGATCTGATTAGGGCACAAAGGATTATTGCTGATTCTATTAAGGATCACTTGATCCCTCAATTGTCATCCAAGACAACTTCGAAAGAAATGTATGATGCCCTAGCAAGAATGTATGAAGGAAGATACATCAATAGAAATATTTTGTGGGTCCTATCAACCCACCAGGGAAACGAACTAGTGCGAGATACATCATCACAGGAACATAATACCTCACTAGGTGGGCAGAGGCTAAAGCAGTAAGGAATTGTGATACTGCTACAGCTGCAAAGTTCATTTTTGAAAACATCATAACTAGATTTGGATGTGCAGTAATTTTGATGAGTGATCAAGGCACACATTTTCTGAACTGCACTATTGAAGCCTTGACAGAGGAATTTCAGATCCAGCACCATAAGAGCACTCCCTACCATCCTCAAGCTAATGGTACGGTGGAGGCATTTAACAAGATTCTAGAAAATGCTCTTACTAAGATCTGTAACAGCCAAAGAAATGATTGGGACCTCAGGGTTAATGCTGTATTATGGACTTATAGGACTACATGCAAGAAACGTACAGGACACACACCTTCCAGCTTGGTGTATGGAAAAGAGGCTATTATGCCTATGGAATATATTATTCCCAGTGTAAGATTTGCTCAAATTTCCGAGATAGCTGATATAGATATGATGAATGAAAGGCTAGCATAGCTGCTTTCCTTAGAGGAAGACAGATTCATCGCAGGATTTCATCAGAAAGTGCAGAAGGCACAAGAGAAAGCTTGGCATGACAGGCACATCAAGAGCAAGAGTTTTCAGATAGGAGACCTAGTGCTCTTATATGACAGTAAGTTTTTTAAGTTTCCAGGGAAGTTTAAGATGCATTGGTTGGGGCCATATCAGATTCAGTATGTTACAGAAGGAGGTGCCGTTCAGCTCAGCAAACTGAACGGGGAATTTCTTCCTACATTGATTAATAGAAGTAGGCTTAAGCTCTATAGTGACAGCCACTCCACCCTTCCGCCCTAACCTAGACAGCTGTGAGTGTGCAGATGCCCAGTGTAGTTGAAAGGAGGCATCGCACCAGTAATTAGTCTACACCGGTAGGTAAAGATTTCTAAGTATTCTAAGTATAAGGAATCGCATGAGAAAAGTCTATTTTGCGCAAGTCATAGGATGCTTGCGGAGGTGAGAAAAAAAAAAGGAAAGAGTTTATGTTGCGCAAGTCATAGGACGCTTGCGGATTTTTTGAAACGTTGCGGAGTTTCATGCCAGAATGTTGGTTCAAAACGAAGCGGTGTTACATCGCAGCAATGCAATGCTCCCCATGCCACGTAGACAAGTTTGAACAGAGACAGAGGGCCAGTCACCTCGCCTTCTGACAAGCAGTTAATCCAGAAATGACCGGTATATGTTACCCTAGATTTGGCAATAGTATAATGATTTTTCTAGATTTGCTAAATCTTGGTCGAGACCGGTGCCTATACACAAGTTTCGAGGGAAATTTGATCAGATTTTCAGCAATTAATAAGGATCAAAATGATGGGTATTGTCTTTCCCATGCAATTAATACCACTGACGGGTCTAGCTAGATGACCGTTGCTTCAAAGAGTATCACCTTTGTTATAAAATCAGAGATAATTCATACAGAAGAGTTACTTTTGCGATTTCTGAGAGTTATAGAGAAATTTGTAAGAGCTTCCCCTGTGAAGAGATATTGCAGTTACAGAGTGCTGGTTTTCCCCAAATTCGCAACCATTGCCAGTTCAAAGTATTGCACCGAGTGGTTTCTGTCCGAGACGGAACCTTTAGAAGACATTGTGCAAAGATTCCAGTTTGGTGGCCTTGCGTCCGCTATGATGACGCCGCCCAGGGTTGCGAAAGTAGGTATATCACAGGTCAGACAGCCGCCAAGGATGAGGATTCAAGCGCAGGATATAGAAGATGTCATCAAAGACTTTGATGAAGAGTGGAAGAGGACATTAGAAGATGCCACAGCACTACCACCAGGTTCCGCACAGACAGACCCATCGGACAAAGGTAAAGACAAAGTGGCGTACCAGACAAAAGATACAGCAGAAGCACCACCATTGACACAAAAGAGAAAAGATGCAGAAGAGGTGTCACTAGAGGCACCAAAGAAGAAGAAAAAAAAAAGCCTCAAAGGAACCTACAGAGACCGTACTGAAGGAGGATGACTATGAATTCATTGTAACAAGATTGCAGGACGCAATGAAGGAATCATTTCAAGCGATGCAGACATCACAGGACAAGCTTCAGAGCATGGTTGATCAGCGGCTTTGGGAGTTGAAAGCACTAACGGAGAATACTGCCACAATGCAGAGTCCGCCAGTCCAGGCGACGACAGGAGAAAGTTCAACACCATCGACTTCCCGCGAGGAATTCTTGTCGAAGGATTGCATCAATACAGTGCTGATACTGTTAGGGAGCATCCGACTCCCTGCTTCAATGATCGATGTACAAATAAAAGTTGGACAACCTGCCGAGGTTAATCTAGCCCAGTTCCCTGTTGATTAATTACAGATGGTCCAGCAACAGATAGCCGCAGAACTCAGGGATAGAGAACTTGTTACTTATAAAAAGAACACTCAGCTGAGGAAACAGAATGCAGAGCTCACCGCAAGCTTGCACAAACAGACGGAAGAGTTAAGAGTACATGAAGAAAAAGAACAAGATCTCAATCAGGTCCTGCAGAACATCGCACTGGAGTTACCCCAGTGTAACATAGAGTTTGCCTTACCTCTACCCCAGCAGGTAAGAAGAATTGCAGATAGAGCAAAGGCTCTAGAAGAGACAGTGGTTAAGATGGAGGAAGACCACAGAGCGCAGATTGTCAAGCTTGAGGCTCGAGCACCAGGGACACCTCAGGCAGAAAAGGAAGCAAGGGCAGAGGCCTTTAGACTCGCTTCAACACAGATGAAGAGTCACATAGATGACACACAGTCATTACTAGCTGAGGCGATGAAGACATGGTCGGAGCTAGATGAGCTCCCAGATAGAATGGAATTGCAGCACAGTATCCAGAACATACAGAACACCACAGCAGCAATAAAGGAAGAAGTCAAGAGCTTAGGAGCTCTTGCAAAGATGAAGAAGATGACGGAGATGAACCATTTGCAACAGGAAGCGCAGCGGTTAAGAGAAAAGGAGATACAGTTTAATAACTTGCTTCAACCATATCAGGAACAAATCGCAGAGCTGGTCGATGCGGTTGAGCAGAAGGTTAAGGAGTTCACTACAAGCAAAAGTGATATTGATGATACAGAATATTCCAGCATTAGTCAAGCTATGCTTGAAACGACACAAGAGTGTGTCGAGGTTATGAATAAAGAAGTCGCAGGACTTCACGAGAGACTTACAAAAACTTCGCAGGAATCCAAGGAGAAGCTACTGTAGGAGAAGCCAGCTGTTAGTGGCTCAGGGACGAGCCACAAGTAAGTGTTAGGGGACTGTTGGAGCAGGTTCCCGTAGCTACAAGAAAAACTGCTACATCGGGATAGGGAAGTCAAAGAAGACAGTACTTGAGCAGACGAGAAGAGAGAGCTCAACCACTGCACTTAAGGTAGCGGCGAAGACAGGAGGGCTCAGCTACCCTCATAAAGGAAAAGGAGCAACGGGCCGAGGTATTGAAGACAAAGGACAGCAGGAAGCGACGCCCATACCCACGATCAGCGTCGGGAAGCGTGGAAGACTGTAGGAAGCTGTGGTGTGATGGTAAGTGGCAGCCCACAGTACAGACGCGCCGACTATCATAGTTAGGGTTTTTGGGTTACTGTTGGGAAAGACCCACAGTGTTGTAATGGCGAGACCTTCGGGCTGCCTATACAAGCATGTATTTTGTAATGTAAATGTTAGATAGGGAGACAATTGGGTAGCTAGCCAAGTGTCTCTAGAGTCTCAGTATTGTAAGAGTTAAGCTCTGGTTCTATTATTCAGGCTGTAGTTATCTTACTGTAACCAGTAGCTGGCTCTAAGAGCATGTATGTAACAATCCGTATGGATTGAGAGAGAGAGAGGAGGAGTATATTGTAAGAAGGCAATATAAGAAGGAAAAAAGATCTAAGAGAGAAGGGCTCCCGGTTGTGTGAGTGGAGTTTCCCAGAAGATCTCAGGCTGCATAGTAGGTTGCAGTGGAACTGTGTTTACTCTCTCAAGATATAATATAAAAACCAGTTCTCGTGGACGTAGCTTTCCCCCTGGAGGTGAACCACGTAAAATCCGTGTGTTGTGCGACTATTTCATGTGTTTGTGCTTTACTTATGTGTTATCTGTTACCTGTTACATGAATGTTGATTATTAGTGATGAATGTATGTATGTTGTGCTTCAGTTAGAGTGCATAGAAGGTTAACCGCAAGTTGAATGTATCAAGTAGCCTGTATATGAGTTTATCAGTGCTTGGTTCATGTTAGTTCATAGTTATTGCGTTAAGTGACTCCGGTATATGAGTTCCGCGAGTTCAATATAGTTGATGTTAAGCATATTAGACTATAGGAGTCTAAGTGAGGCTGTTTAACTTAACTAGTATACTAAGAGAGAAGCATTGGGCTGTGAGAGCCATATTGAAATCTTACCATAAATGATACTACAGTAGAGAAAGGCGATATCGCACTGTCGAAGGAATTGTGGTGTGAGATATCGCAGTATAAGAGGGTAGCCGAGGAGATAGTTTGCGCATCGCTCTAGAGGAAGCGATGCGATAAGAGACCACTCCCACCTAGGGCCAGCGAGTAAGAAAGGTCACCATCGCAGAGAGAGATCCCGTTGGCTAAGAAGAGTCGCCAACCAATAGGATGCCACAGAACGCGGTTGAGGACACTTGATTCTTTAGCCACCCCATCTAAGATCACTTCGGGTGAGACTTCAGGCTGCTCTGCAGTCTGTCACCGAAAGGGCCAGTGAGCTAGGGGTTTTGTTGATACATAACAAGTAAACCCAGGTCTGCCCCAGAGAATCAACAAATGGGTCCGTTGCCGGCTTTGAAAACATTGACGAGCTAATGTTCTGTTGGCATCCTACTAAAGAAGAACTTAACCACTGGGTTAAGTCTAAGGAGAAAGCATTTGCTGAAAAATAAAACAAGAGTCCTAGACTGAGTACAGATGACTAGTTACAAAAACATATCTTCACTGATTTGCATACGATATTTTTTGCGACCTATGCAAATGAGTTGTACGACTGGTTATCAAAGTTGACTGATCAGAACATATTCAAGAAGAAAAGGAACATTGTCTGGACACTAGCGCTGATTCAGACCGTGAAGAGTATAGATAATCCCATTTCATGGGCAGTAGACTTATGGCTTGCGAGTTTGCTGGAAGGCTTCATTACAGAGTTTGCAGTTGATCAAAGAAAAAGTTTCAGTGAAGCAAAGAGGTACTTCTTCAAAGGCTACCGTGGTAAATACCTAAGCTCTTTAAACTTCTTCATTAAGATGTTATTGCATGAAAAAGGAGTAATGGATTTATTCTCAGATGAATAAGCTAAGTCAGTGTAATGCCACAAGAGTTTGAGAGTGATTTTGATGAAATTGGATGTACACGTAGTGGTAAGAAATATAAAGTAGATTTCAGATCTTCTCTCTTTGAAAACAGTTCAGATAGCACTAGAGAATAGAGTCACAATAATACAGAGAGACTAGTAGGAGGTATCCCTTACCACCCTTATACCCCGCAGAAAACAACCAGGACTTAGAGTAATCCCGTAGGAACTACATCTAGTAGTTCACATACAGTACATACTACCGATACATCACCTACACCTACACTGCCGAGTGGTAGTAATACAGCAAATCAGCATCCACCACATAGAAACAGAATGGGGGATGACATGAAGTTACCTACCTTCAAGGGTACAGGGGCAGAAGACCCAGAACAACATTGGTTCCTATGTGAATCCGTATGGACCATTAAACAAATTTAGGATGATAACATTAAACTTGTCCAGTTGGTCACTACACTTAGAGACAGATCCTTAACATGGTACATGAAGTATACAACAACGCTGGCTAGAACGCTCGTACAGATCAAGATTGCAATGATTAAAGAATTTAAGAAACCTAAGTCTGAGTCACAGTGTATCACAAAGCTTAAAGACATTAAACAGTTACCTACAGAGTCAGTATGGGAATTTGATTAGAAATTCAAAGCTCTTATAGACCAGGTTAGCTTTGAGTTTGCGCCAGAGCAGCATAAGGAATGGTTCATTGCAGCACTGCTTCCTCACATCAGACTTCTATTAATGCAACAGAGACTCCATACACAGGATGAAGCATTGGAGATGGCAATGAAACTAGAGGCTTCACCTCTAGCTGAGACCAGTACAGGAATGACAAGCTTACAGAACCAGTTAGCCAATCTCATGTTACAGATGCATGAGATTAAGAAAGGAAAAGAGATTGCACAAGAACTATGGTGTATAAAGTGTAAAGGACAGGGCCATACTAAAGATAATTGTCCAGTATTTGTAGAGTATTTAGCAAGTGGGGCTCCTAACCTCTTATTACAGACTCAAGGGCCGTGGTGTGAACTCTGCAGAACAAGAGGATATCGACCACCGAAATGCCCTTTACTTCAGAAGTATGTATAAACTCCTAAGAACTTATATTGTAACTTCTGTAATTCAGTAGGTCATGATGAACATAATTGCCGAGCTTATGATCTTATGATAGAAATAAAGCATGACTTGTATAGAGTCCAGTCAGAAACAACAGGTCCAGCAGGAAGACCACAGCATGAAGAGGCTCATGTTGGTCGTGGAGGAGGCTTTGGCCGTGGAGAAGGATTTGGCCGTGGTCGTGGACCTATTACTTGTTACAATTATGGAATTGCAGGACATTATGCTATGGACTGTCATAACCCTAGTACGACATGTAAGTATTGCAAGTCCTATGATCACCCTATAGAAGAGTGTCCAATCTTGATAGCCAAGATTAGGGAACCTAAGCCAGCACTACACCAGAACATCCAGCTTATTGCTGCTGAGCAGCAAGAGCCAGAACCAGGAGTCAATATAGTGACTCGCAGCAGTGCTTCTACTAGTCCGACATCACAGGATGCAGAAAAGAATACAGGTCCGTAGTGGGTGCGCAAAGCGACTAATAAATCAACACCACTCGACCTGCAGAAGAACAAAGAAACATTTCAGCAAGCAAAAAATTTCTTTACTGAACCTACAGCATCGGGATCACAGGTACTGCCGTGCAGGGGCATACAGCAACAAGAACCTTGTGGCATTAGTCCCGTGCAGATATCGCAGGCTACCACATTGGGAAGGTGCGAAGAGGACGAGTCGACAGGAAGTGTACAATCCTTCCTGCAGAGCTGCTTGAAACTCGTTAGAAATGAGAAAGATATCAGAGAGCTTCAGTGCATCATAGATCATTGTCAGCCATCTTCTTCTGTGAGTAGTGCGCAGCGTGCTGTTCATAATATTATGGGACATACAAGAACAGGAAGAGAGATGAGACTCACAGCACAAGTTGGAGAATTTGAAATGGATGAGGTAATCCTAGATTTAGGATCAAAGGTAAATGTTCTGACTGAGCAGACATGGGAACAGATGGGTAGCCCTAAGTTAGCTAGATCGCCTATCCATCTGCGCTTAGCCATTCAGCAGTGGGTATCACCACTGGGTCGATTACCGCAGGTACCAGTTGATATTGACGGAGTTCGCAGCTTTGCAGACTTTGAAGTTATAGAAATAATTGGCGATAGTAGACCATACCCAGCTTTACTAGGTATTGATTGGGAAATTGATAACATGGCTGTTATCGACTTAAAGAAAAGAGAAATGACCTTTGACGATAAGCAGATCCGGGTCATCGCATCGTTGGATCCTTTCCAAGGTCCTCGCTACATTGAACCTATCAGGGTAGAGGAGGAGGTGCGCAACATGGAAACTCTTTATCAGATGACTGCTAATCAGAGTGATTACATCAACCCTACTGCAAAAGGAAACATTAGTTGGCGATGTGACAGCTCATGCGCATCAGACTCAGATGTTGGTCTAGAAAACTGGCAGAACAGACTTTATGAAGTCTCAGCTCGCAGATGTGCGTTTATGACTATGTCACTACGATGGATTGGTGCAGACATTATTGATATTCCATCCTTTCATGGCTTAGCAGATGTCAATGACTTTTTACAGCAGTTTGAGTAGGAAATTCCTCAGGATCAGAGGTTGACAACTATGGACCTTGCAGTAAAAGCCACACCTGCAAGATGGTGGCATGCACATAAAGAACATATCGCATCATGGGATGATCTTAAGAGACTGACGGTGATCATATTTTCTAACGACAAGGGGCCGTTACAACAGAAATACACAGGAGAGAGTGACCCCAAGTCACATATTCAGATTTGGGAACAGAGTTGGTCGGATATTCCAGAGGATGAATGGGTTCACTTATTCATTCACACTTTAGACACAATTCCAAGGAATTGGTACACTGAGACAGAGTTGCGCAGAGGAACCATCACATGGCCACTTATGATAGACAGCTTCCTACTCACTTTCACTTTTGAATCTGAGTATCCAAGCATTGATCAGGCTCTAAATGTAATAAAGACTAAGGTATTTGATGACTGTACCATATTAGTTCCTGCTCAGCCTGATTGGGCCAGCTAGTTGGAACATACGCTAGAATGTTACAACTTCGTAGCAGAACCAGATGATGAGGATGAGAATCCTCGCAGTTTCAACATTCCCGAGTCAGAAGGGACTCGCGACGTTGATGGACCCAGACTAGAAATTCCAGCTATCACAGAACTTATCAAGATTAAAAAGATCAATATTGGCACAGAAACAGAACCTAAGTTTTCCTCTATTGGAAACTATTGGGATGATGAAACAGTAGGACACATCGCAGATCTCTTACATGGCTATTAGGACCTATTTCCCACTAAGTTCACAAAGATGAAGGGAATAGTAGGATATTTGGGAGTCATGCGCATACCATTGAAAGAGGATGCTAGGCCAGTTAAGCAGCGTCCATACAGATTGAATCACCGCTATAAAGAAAAAAGTTAAGGATGAAATTAATAAGATGCTAGTAGTAGGCATCATTGAGCCAGTAGAAGAAAGAGAATGGGTTAGTCCCATGGTCGTGCAGGAAAAGAAAACCAAAGAAGAAATCAGTATTTGTGTCGACTTGTGCAAAATCAACGACGCATCACTTCATGACCCATTTCTGACACCTTCACTGATGAAGTGTTAGACAATGTGGGAGGACAGGAGGTCTACTCTTTCACTGATGGCTTTTTAGGCTATCACCAGATCAGAATCCATCCAGAGGATCGACATAAGACCACTTTTGCGACAGAATGGGGCTCATTCCAGTACACGGTAATGCCATTTGGTCTTAAAAATGCACCAGCTATCTTTTCTAGAGTAGTAGTTGCTGTATTCAAGGAATATATCCATAAATTATTAGAAGTCTATTTTGACAATTGGACTGTATTTGGATTAATCGAAAAGCACATAGGAGATTTAAGGCTCATGTTAGAGAAAGCTGACTACTCAGAAAATCTTGACTGCAGGGTTATGGTGGCATACTTTGCATAAAGACACGAAGGAGTTTTGCAGATGTTGCGATATCTGCTAGAGGGTAGGAAAACCTTCACGGAGAGATGAAATGCCGCTGCGACCACAGATTACGTTGCGAGCATTTGACAAATGGGCTATAGATTTTGTGGGTCCTATCAACCCACCAGGGAAACGAACTGGTGCGAGATACGTCATCACAGGAACAGAATACCTCACCAGGTGGGCAGAGGCTAAAGCAGTAAGGATTTGTGATGCTGCTACAGCTGCACAGTTCATTTTTGAAAACATCATAACTAGATTTGGATGTCCAGTAATTTTGATGAGTGATCAAGGCACACATTTTCTGAACCGCACTATTGAAGCCTTGATAGAGGAATTTCAGATCCAGCACCATAAGAGAACTCCCTACCATCCTCAAGCTAATGGTATGGTGGAGGCATTTAAAAAGATTCTAGAAAATGCTCTTACTAAGATCTGTAACAGCCAAAGAAATGATTGGGACCTCAGGGTTAATGCTGTATTATGGGCTTATAGGACTACATGCAAGAAACTTACAGGACACACACCTTTCAGCTTGGTGTATGGACAAGAAGCTATTATGCCTATGGAATATATTATTCCCAGTGTAAGAGTTGCTCAAATTACCGAGATAGCTGATACAGATATGATGAATGAAAGGCTAGCATAGCTGCTTGCCTTAGAGGAAGACAGATTCATTGCAGGATTTTATCAGAAAGTGCAGAAGGCACGAGAGAAAGATTGGCATGATAGGCACATCAAGAGCAAGAGTTTTCAGATAGGAGACCTAGTGCTCCTATATGACAGTAAGTTTGTTAAGTTCCCAGGGAAGTTTAAGATGCATTGGTTGGGGCCATATCAGATTCAGTATGTTACAAAAGGAGGTGCCGTTCAGCTCAGTAAACTGAACATGGAACTTCTTCCTACGTTGATTAATGGTAGTAGGCTTAAGCTCTATAGTGACAGCCACTCCACCCTTCCGCCCTAACCCAGACAGCTGTGAGTGTGCAGATGCCCAGTGTAGTTGAAAGGAGGCATCGCACCGGTAATTAGTCTACACCGACAGGTAAAAAGTTCTAAGTATTCTAAGTATAAGGAATCGCATGAGGAAATTCTAGTTTGCGCAAGTCATAGGATGCTTGCGGAGGTGAGGGAGAAAAAAAAAGAGTTTATGTTGCGCAAGTCATAGGATGCTTGTGGAGTTTTTGAAACATTGCGAAGTTTCATGCCAGCATGTTGGTGCAGAACGATGCAGTGTTACATCACAGCAATGCGATGCTCTCCACGCCACGTAGACAAGTTCGAATAGAGATAGAGGGCCAGTCACCTCACCTTCTGACAAGTAGTTAATCCAGAAATGACCGGTATACGTTACCCTAGATTGGGCAACAGTATAATGATTTTTCCAGATTTGCTAAATCTTGGTCGAGACCATCGCCTATACACAAGTTTCAAGGGAAATTTGATCGGATTTTCAGCAATTAATAAGGATCAAAACGATGGGTATTGTCTTGTCCATGCAATTAATACCACCGACGGGTCTAGCTAGATGACCGTTGGTTTGAAGAGTATCACCTTCGTTATAAAATCAGAGATCATTCATACAGAAGGGTTACTTTTGCGATTTTTGAGAGTTATAGAGAAATTTGTAAGAGCTTCCCCTGTGAAGAGATATTGCAGTTACAGAGTGCTGGTTTTCCCCAAATTCACAACCATTTCCAGTTCAAAGTATTGTACCGAGTGGTTTCTATCCGAGACAGAACCTTTAGAAGACATTGTGCAAAGATTCTAGCGTGGTGGCCTTGCGTCCGCTATGACGACGCCGCCCAGGGTTGCGAAAGTAGGTACATCACAGGTCAGACGACCGCCAAGGATGAGGAGTCAAGCGCAGGATATAGAAGATGTCATCAAATACTTTGATGAAGAGTGGAAGATGACATTAGAAGATGCGATAGCACTACCACCAGGTTCCGCATAGATAGACCCATCGGACAAAGTCAAAGACAAAGTGGCGTCCCAGACAAAAGATATAGCAGAAGCGCCACCACTGACACAAAAGAGAAAATATGCAGAAGAGGTGTCACTAGAGGCACCAAAGAAGAAGAAAAAAACAAAATCCTCAAAGGAACCTACAGAGACCGTACTGAAGGAGGATGACTATGAATTCATTGCAAGAAGATTGCAGGACACAATGAAGGAATCATTTTAGGCGATGTAGACATCACAGGACAAGCTGCAGAGCACGGTTGATCAGTGGCTTTGGGAGTTGAAAGCACTAACGGAGAAGAATTCCACAATGCAGAGTCCGCCAGTCCAGGCGACGGTAGGAGAAAGTCAACACCATCGACTTCCCGCGAGGAAGTCTTGGCAAAGGATCGTATCAATACAGTGTTGATACCGTCAGGGAGCATCCGACTCCCTACTTCGATGATCGATGTACAGATAAAATTTAGACAACCTGTCGAGGTTAATCTAGCCCAGTTCCCTGTTGATCAATTACAGATGGTCCAACAACATATAGCCGCAGAACTCAGGGATAGAGAACTTGCGACTTATAAACAGAACACTCAGCTGAGGAAACAGAATGCAGAGCTCACCGCAGGCTTGCAGAAACAGATGGAAGAGTTAAGAGCACATGAAGAAAAAGAATAGGATCTTAGTCAGGTCCTGCAGAACATCACACTGGAGTTACCCCAGTGTAACATAGAGTTTTCCTTACCTCTACCCCAGAAGGTAAGAAGAATTGCAGACAGAGCAAAGGCTCTGGAAGAGACAGTTGTCAAGATGGAGGAAGACCACAGAACGCAAATTGCCGAGCTTGAGGCTCGAGCACCAGGGACACCTCAAGCAGACAAGGAAGCAAGGGCAGAGGCCTTTAGACTCGCTTCAAAATAGATGAAGACTCGCATAGATGACACACAATCATTACTAGCTGACGCAACGAAGACATGGTCGGAGCTAGATGAGCTCCTAGATAGAATGGAATTGCAGTAGAGTATCCAGAACATAGAGAACACTACAACAACAATAAAGGAAGAATTCAAGAGCTTAGGAGCTCTTACAAATATGAAGAAGACGACGGAGATGAACCATTTGCAACATGAAGCGCAACAGTTAAGAGAAAAGGAGATACAGTTTAATAACCTGCTTCAACCATATCAGGAACAAATCACAGCGCTGGTCGATGCGGTTGAGCAGAAGGCTAAGGAGTTCACTACAAGCAAAAGTGATATTGATGATACAGAATATTCCAGCATTAGTCAAGCTATGCTTGAAACGGCACAAGAGTGTGTCGAGGTTATGAATAAAGAAGTCGCAGGACTTCGCGAGAGACTTACAAAGACTTCGCAGGAAGCCAAGGAGAAGCTACAGCAGAAGAAGCCAGTTGTTAGTGGCTCAGGGATGAGCCACAAGTAAGTGTTAGGGGACTGTTGGAGCAGGGTCCCGCAGCTACAGGAAAAGCTGCTACATCAAGACAGGAAATTCAAAGAAGACAGTACCTAAGCGGCCGAGAAGAGAGAGCTCAACCACTGCAATTAAGGTAGCGGCGAAGATAGGAGGGCTCAACTACCCTCATAAAGGAAAAGGAGCAATGGGCCAAGGTATTGAAGACAAAGGACAGCAGGAAGTGGCACACATACCCACGATTAGCGCCAAGAAGCGTGGAAAACTGCAGGAAGCTGTGGTGTGACGGTAAGCGGCATCCCACAGTACAGACGCATCGACTGTCACAGTTAGGGTTTTTGGGTTACTGTTGGGAAAGGCCCACAGTGTTGTAATGGCGAGACCTTCGGGCCACCTATATAAGCATGTATTTTGTAATGTAAAAGGTTATATAGGGAGACAATTGGGTAGCTAGTTAAGCGTCTCTAGAGTCTCAGTATTGTAAGAGTTAAGCTCTGGTTCTGTTATTAAGGCTGTAGTTATCTTACTGTAACCAGTAGTTGGCTCTAAGAGCATGTATGTAACAATCCACAGGGATTGAGAGAGAGAGAGAGGAGGAGTATATTGTAAGAAGGAAATATAAGAAGGAAAAGAGATCTAAGAGAGAAGGGCTCCCGGTTGTGTGAGTGGAGTTCCCTAGAAGATATCAGGTTGCATAGTAGGTTGCACCGGAATTGTGTTTACTCTCTCAAGATATAATAGAAAAACAAGTTCCCGTGGACGTAGCTTCCCCCCTAGAGGTGAACCATGTAAAATCCATGTGTTGTGCGACTATTTCATGTGTTTGTGCTTTACTTATGTGTTATCTGTTACCTGTTACATGAATATTGCGTATCAGTGATGAATATATGTATGTTGTGCTTCAGTTATAGCGTATAGAAGGTTAACCACAAGTTGAATGTATCAAGTAGCCTGTATATGAGTTTATCAGCGCTTGGTTCATGTTAGTTGATATTTATTGCGTTAAGTGACTCCAGTATATGAGTTCCGCGAGTTCAGTATAGTTGATGTTAAGCATATTAGACTATAGGAGTCTAAGTGAGGCTGTTTAGCTTAACTAGTATACTAAGAGAGAAGCATTGGGCCGTGAGAGCCATATTGAAGTCTTACCTTAAAGGATACCGCAGTAGAGAAAGGCTATATCGCACTGTCGGAGGAATCGTGGTGTGAGATATCACAGTATAAGAGGGTATTCGAGGAGATAGTTTGCGCATCGCTCTAGAGGCAGCGATGTGATAAGAGACCACTCCCTCCCAGGGCCAGTGAGTAAGAAAGGTCGCCCTCACAGAGAGAGATCCCGCTGGCTAAGAAGAGTCGTGAACCAATAGGATTCCATAGAACCCGGTTGAGGACACTTGAGTCTTCAGCCACCCCATCTAAGATCACTTCGGGTGAGACTTCAGGCTGCTCTACAGTCTGTCACCAAAAGGGCCAGTGAGCTAGGGGTTTTGTTGATACATAACAAGTAAACCCGGGTTTGCCCTAGAGAATCAACAGACATCTCTGACTTTCAAATTGTTCATTTTAGCGTCTTCAATATTACAAACTCATTTACATATGGGTGCAGTGGTCTTCTTGAGGAGGCTTGCTTATCCCTAATGTGTGGGTTCTCTCTTATCACCAGCTAGCTGAAAAAAGATTGCATGATACAAACTCAAGGAATAAGGAAATACAACTCCGCCTATCTCAATTTGGGTACATATATGCACATGCATAGATAAACATTATGTTATTTGACTTTCAATGCTATGGATGCTTTTTGTCAATTTGCAAAGTGCAGTTTATTGCGTGTTTTCATTTACTGTGTTAAGTTGTATAAATGCTTGGCATGTGAGCATTTTCAATCAGTTCTCAAAGAACATCAAGAGGGAAGTACATGCTTTAAGCATTTTCTTATTTCAAAAGAGAAGATTTGGAATATTAAATACACATTTGGAAGAGATAGCACCTTAGTGCTTGCAGAATGAAGCAGGAAACTTGTCATTTATATGAACACGTTGATGCCATTTGTATGGAGGTGGAGTTCCAAGGAAAAGTAGGTCAGACATTAGTGTCTCTAAGTCAAGTTTCCAGGGTCTGCACTTTAAGGACAAACTATAAGCATTGTCTGGAGATCTCGATAAGCATTTAAGTTCTTTGAGCACTTGTTTCTGAATAACTGCATGATGGATATATCGTGTTTCAAATATTAATAAGGGATTTACTATTTCTATCATCTTTTTGTAGGTTTCTATGAGGATGAAAAACAAGAAGCTTCTAGAGTTGCTTGAATTTGATTCACATTTATCAACAATTTTATGCTACTCTAGCATTTTCCGGGTGTAATCTCTAAGGCATAAGTTGAGGAAGGGAAAACATAGAAGTTTGCATTTGTAAACTCCCCAATATATTTCTAATGTATATGAGTGGAAACATGTTGTGATTTCATCTATTGAATCCATGCCCTTCCTTCTTTGACTGCATGGACCTACTAGCATTCAATCTTTTGATTTTTTTAGATAAAATTATTTTTCTAGGTAAAAAAATGGAACATGAAAAAGGGTTTAAGATGAGGCTTACCACTGATACTCTGAGTTGTTGAAAATGAAGCTTACCACTACTACTCTGAATTCATGCTTGTACATTCGAAGGAAAAAACACAAGTGTTATACAAATGGAAACATGAATGTGCTTCCTTCAACCTAGTGCCAAGCACTTACCACCACCTATCAAGATGTTGGCTCTTCTATACTCTTTATAAGAGTGTGTGACCACCCATCCTGATTTGATAACCATAACAAAATCCACTAATTAATGGCTCTCTTGTGAGGCACACCATCCTTTGAGAGGAAGATATGGAAAAGTAAAGGTATAAAATGAATGGGGAACTAATTGTTAGTATTAATAAAAAATATATTATAAAGACGTCTTATTCTTGTAATAAACCTGTTGATATTAAAACCAGAACATTCAATGCCCCACAGTCAAAATTTACTAGCAATTAGAAGGTAATCATTATGAATTCTGCAAACTATGTCTCGACTCTCAAGTGACATTATTCTAGATGTGCATTTTACTTTTAACTAGTTGCAGCATGTTTTCTTCTCAAAGTTCAGAGTGGAGTTATGACTTGTGGACAAATATGGAAAGCTGGAGGTGTAGTCTACACTAATCGAAATAGAGAAGATAACTATCGCTCATTTTTATGTCCACAGGACAAAGATAGATACATAGGCTCAGGCACATATGCAAGCCACAGAAAAAGACCACACATAGATTGAGATGCCCAACCACACACAAAAATACGGGACCAGACCTGAGAGAGTTGTAAATGCAAAATTTCGGTAAGATTGACCTCCCTCTCTCTTGAACATCCATTTCACAAATAAGATAGACAAATCTCCTCTTTCTTTTACAACTGAATGAAAATATCAGTATTGGTTCATCGCACTTCACAGAAAAAGCTGATAAAACCAAAAAAGCTATCATGTTTTTTGTCCATGCTTTTTTGTTTTTTAATTTCTTTCTATTCCTGCTTTTTTCAATGTATCTATTAGCCTTGATTTACCATAAATTTGTGAAATTTTCAGACTCTCTTCCTGATTTGTACAGTTTGATATGACTTGGACAATAACATTGGCAAAGTCTCGTGTGGATATCCATTTTAGGGGGCTTTATTTGGATGGAGGTTTATTTTATATATATGGACCAATAGGAGCCAAAATTGAGTTGTTGAAGTGGAACTATAACTCAAAGCTGCAAGCTGCATTGGTGAGAGATGAAGAGTTGTCTAGCATCCAAAATTAGGGTTTTGGTAATTATCGCCGGTCTCTGAAACGAGAATGGAGTTACTTTGGGCAAGAAAAAATTAATGTTTGTTTGAACTCAGGAAGACCAATGTAGGATTAATTTGCTCTCTAAATCTTTGTTGGAGTAGTGTTGTTTGTAATGGGTTTGCAGCCTTTCCAATTCAATTTCAATTTCAATTTATTAGGCTTCGTCCCACGTTTCAGTCTACAGTTCAGAGTGGCCTTCACTTCCAAAGGCCCAGAGAATGATTTGGCGATTGGATGGCTATTTAAGAACTGTGGAATTTGAAACTATGGATATTTGGGATCAGTTGGAAGGCCTTGTATATCAAACTGTAAACGTTGATACATACAATCTTATTAAACAAAGTTTGGCGATCTCGGCCATCTCACATGGCTACATTCCTATGTTCTTCTTGGGGTAATGCATTGTGATGGTGATCATGCTTGTTTATATTTAGGGTTTTGCTGGACCATTAGAGAAAATTTGGTGGTAGCCATTGCTGCAAATCTTATGAAAAAATGTGCAGCTTTCACAATGGGGAATAGTGATATTGTTTCCTGCAGATCAAGAGACTGAATATATGTAGCACCTGCAGAGATGTATAATGAAAAGTGGTTAAATTTGAAAGGTGTTTTGTCATGTTGCCCTTGGATGTGCGCTATTCCTGTTTATGATTATGGAGAGTTGAAGGTCTTGATATTTGGACTTGTTGAATATGGAAGATAGCGGGTTAAAGTAAATGGTTGGATTATTTGTAGTACCTGTACTAATTTTCAGTGTTTACGAGGCGGTCCTTATAATTTGTATCTTGTTGAGATTGTTTCCTGGAACACTTAGTTTGATCCAAAGAGTTCCTTCCTTTTCTGCAGGAACTTGAACATGTCTCCTCTCATGTGTTATTCTATAGATTGCGCACTACACAGGTATGAGAGTTCCCTAAAAAATATCGTAGATGCTTTTTTTAAGGAATGGTTGTAGCTCATGAAGACTCTAGAGTAATCCAAAGCATTTTCCCCTCGGCCTTAAAATTTTCAAAGATGGCAGAAAGAGTTCATATTTTAGAGGCCTGGTGTAATCATTTGTTCAGTGAAGAAAGTTTTGTGGCATATTACAACACATCGTCATTGAAAAACGTTCAGATGGTTTATGAAAAGAAGTGTTAACAATGGCTGGAATGGCTGACAATTGATGAGGTTTAAAGTTTAGTTCATGAACTTTAGAAGAGTTCCAAGCTCTTAGAAAGCTAGCAAAGGCTGCAAATAATGCGTTAGAGTACTACAATGTTGTTTTGAAGTGCCATAAAACTTTCCTGTAACTGCTCTAGAATGGGTGGAAGCTTTAAGGATTGGATTTTATATGACATGGGGGAATCAACGAAATCCCAGGTTAAATTTACAGTTATCGGATGTGCAAATTCACTCATATTTGAGTATGAAAAAGGTGTCTAGAAGATAGCAAGTTATTTAGCATGTTATTTGGTTGTAAAACAATGATTGCTTCTTGAAACCAAACTACAAATGGAGGGTCAAGCAAAGGAATATGTAGATGATGATATGTTTTCAAAAACCAGTAGCAATTTTAGTGGAATGGTTGCTCACACACTTGAGTATGGAGCTTTGCTTTGCATTTTTTTTCACCTGTATAGGCTTTATATTTTTTTGGTACTGTTAACAAATTACCATTAATGATAATTAGGTTTTATTGTGTAGTGGGGCAATATCAATTTGCATCTCAGCATTCTTGAAACTTACTGCAATTTTATTTTTAAAATGCAATGAACGCATACTTTGTGATCTACTATTTTCTGCTCTTTAATATCTATTCTTTGCCTATGATCTGACTTTATGCTACTAAAACTCGATATAACACAGTCTTGGATGGTTGCTTCTAATCCAACACCCTAGTTGTTTTGAATTTTGCAATTTATGACTACAATTAATATTATGTAGGGACATTAGCTGATAATCTGGGCCGTTTTTCTTACATCTATGGAGCTTATCTTGCAGACTGACAAGGTAATAAATAATGCGACACGGAGTTTGACAAATAGGTTTTAACTGGTTAAGGGCCATTTGATACTTAGTTCAAGTAGATTTGGTTTTCTAACGACTGGATAAAGGCTCGGTAGAAGGTTGCTTTAAGACAGCACCATTTCTCAAGTGAGGTAACATTTCCATTTTGAATTATCATGTGCTACTTCTTTGCTTGAGTTTTACGAAGTAAAAAAATTGAAAGCTTGTTTTTGTTATGGGTAGGATAGATGAGATTGTTTGACTTCTATTGAGAAAGATACATGTTGTTTTTGTGATTGTAATATTTTTTCATGTAAGCTTTACATAGATATTATCCTCTAGTTATTTTGTCCCAGGCTTACAATAATGAAATATAAATTTAAAGCCCTATTCCAATACATGGGCTTAGAATATTGTTAAATTGGAATCCCTATTTCAATAGTTATTTGAAAATGATCCCCCTTTTTGGATAGTGAGCGATGTTCCTTTTATTTTTTATCATCCCTTGAAAGTATTGGGTTAAAAATATTTGGTAAGAAATGCACTTGATTCTCTATAAATATCATCAAATGTAACATGACATCAACAAATTCTCTGAATTTCAAATTGTTCATTTTAGCGACTTCAATATTACAAACTCTTTTACATATGGGTGCAGTGGTCTTCTTGAGGAGGCTTGCTTATCCCTAATATGTGGGTTTTGGCTTATCACTAGTTAGCTAGAAAAATGTTGCGTGATAAAAACTCAAGGAATAAGGAAATACAACTCCTCCTATCTAAATTTGGGTACATATATGCACATGCATAAATAAACATTATTTTATTTGACTTTGAATGCTATGGATGCTTTTTGTCAATTTGCAGAGTGCAGTTTATTGCGTGTTTGCATTTACCGTGTTAAGTTGTTTAAATGCTTGGCATGTGAGCATTTTCAATTAGTTCTCAACGCACATCAAGAGGGAAGTACATGCTTTAAGCATTTTCCAAAAGATAAGCTTTGGAATATTAAATACTCTTTATGAAATATTATGTTTGTCCAATATTATGGGCACACTTAATGCAATACTAATATAATGATAAGCTTTGATGTGCACTTCGTGTTGTTAAAGCAACTTAATGTAGTTATAAACTTGAATCCTCTGGCAAGGAAAACCTTGGAAACTCTAATAATAAAATAGTTAACAATAAAATGTATGTATTGTGTTTGGATGGCATATCAAGTTCACAAAAAGAGAAACACGAGATTTTTAGGCAAAATAACAGTGTACACTATTGGTGAACACGATAAAATTAAAATTTTGAGATGATAAAATGGTTATTTTGATAGTTTTTTAAATGAGAAAAATGTCAACTGTAGCCATATGGAGAAGTTGTCACCATAAAATTTTCCTTGTTTTTTTATTCTGATTTCTATATTGGCGAATTTACAGCACTTCTTCCAAGTGGTGAGATTTATGCATTTTCAATTTATGTTCCTTTTTTGGGAACTTCTTAAACCCTGATTCACAGTTCCATAGGATATCACTGATTTAGTTTAGTGACCTACATAGACTTTTGTTACACAATGCAAAGTATGCATTGATGGTTTTATGATTAGAAGAATGAATCCTATTGTAATCACCTTTTTACTCCTTACCTACACTTTGCCGAGTGTACATTGTGCAGTTCATGCTCATTAGAGTACATCCTATTGAATTATCTCTACAGTTAATTTTCCCCTTCATGGTGATCGAGGACACAAAGGAAGAGACAACTTTGTTAAACCAGCAGCAACAAGGAAGGTCTTTATGCATGCATGTGTTATTGCATGCAGAAGACTTAAATTAGGAAACTAGTTGTATTTAATTTACTTTTTCTATGCTTTGGAAAATAAAATAAAGTGATCTATATTAACTTTAGCGAAACTAAAATTAGGGTTTTTTCTTTACCTAAAGTTATAAAAGAGAGATCAATTGGTGGAGAGGACACACACACTTGTATTCTGGCAGAGACAAGATATAGACAAGGAGCGAAAGTCAGATAGAGGATTTAGCTGGGAAGACGGAGGAGCGAGCAACATGATCATCGAGCTTCATACAGCTCGTCCGTACACTCACGTAGGAGGGTGTTGAGGTTTAGTTGGGGATTTTCCCATTGATTCTACCATGTAACTGCATTCACCAGGTTTGGGTGAATTTGCATTATTGTAAATGCTCCATATTTTCTCATAACAAAATCTATATCTGACTGCTACATTGGTTTTCACGTCTTGGGATTTTCTGGGGAATTCCATACCCAAAATAATAGTGTCAATATTGTGATGTGATGTTGTGCTTTATTTCTCAGTTTTATATTCTGTTGCATACTATAAAATATGTTCATTTGTGGTTATCAGTAGAGACCTTGCATGCATTGTTAACCCTAGTTTCAATATTATAGGAAAATTTACATGGTATCAGAGCTCTGGTGAGCTAAAGCTGAGAGATTTGCGCAACAGTGATAGATCATGGACATACCTATAGGAAGACATAAACCTAGACAACCATATCTAGGGTCCGACAAGCACAGTTCACTAAGGCTGTGCAGTTGAGAGTTGAGGATAGACTCCATGGTGCTCAGTGAATCAGAACTTTCCTACATGGAAAGAAAGGATCACAAGGATCCTAGATGTCAGTGATGCAGAGGAGCACATTGACTCCATGAAGGTTGCACCCACAAATATTCCAGATCTAGCAGCTTGGAAGAAGATTGATTCCATAGCCATGTTCATTATCATGGATGGGGTGATGGACCATATAGTTTCTCACCTTTCCGGTAAGAAGACCGCAGTAGAGATGTGGACGACTTTGGAGAGTTTGTACAAAAAAAAGAATGAGAACCAGAAGATGGTGTTGCAATATAGGATGCGCAACACCAAGATGGCCAAGGGAGAAGGAGTGGTGCCTTATCTCACAAGGATCACATAGATTAGGGATTAGCTTGGAGGTGTTGGCTCTAAGACAGTGGATGAGGAGCTAGTTCAGATAGCCATCAATGGCTTTTCTAAGCCATGGGACACCTTTGTCAAAGGTGTTGTGGCTAGGGAGAAGCTCCTTGATTGGCAGAGACTATGGGATGACTTTGTGCAGGAGGAGAACTGCATGGGTCAAAGATCAGGCTCATCCAGCAGTGCCCCACAGATTGTGGTTGAGGAGGCTCTAGCCCTTACAGGGAAGAGAAAGGGCAAGGCAAAGAGGTAGAAGGATGATAAGAAGAACCTTGACATGTCAAAGGTCAAGTGTTTTATCTGCCACAAGCAGGGACACTTTGCATCCTAGTTCCCAGATGGGAAGAAGAAGAGTAACACTCATATGGCTGGATCTATAGAGGTGGATGAGTTCAGCAAGAACTTCGATGAGGAGTTTTGCTTGATAGCTTGCATGGCAAGCACCATAGGGAGTAGCATATGGTACATCGACAGTGGAGCATCTAGTCACATGAATGGAAAAAAGAGATTCTTCAGAGACTTGTAGGAGGGTGGAATAGGGATCCACATTGAGTTGGGTGATGATGCACGGTATCAGGTGCAAGAAGTTGGAACTGTTTCATTTGAGAGGGAGTTTGGAAAACCCCTCAGTTTTCTTGATGTGTTATATGTTCCAGGACTAACCAAGAACCTTATATCAGTCTCCACTCTTGAGGACAAGGGATATCATGTGAATTTTTGTGACCATAGAGTGTATATAAGGCCGAAGGCGCCAGATAGGAGCTTGGACTGGGTGATTGGAAGAAGGACCAGGAAAGTGTATAGATTACACTTTGAGGTTGCAAAGGCTCCAGTCAGCAGTAGTAGCAGTCAGGGTGAGTTGTGGCATAGGAGGATGGCACACTTACATCATGGAGCACTAAAGCATTTGAGGTAGGCAGTCATTGGAGTTCCTCATGTACAGGAGGAAAAACATAACCACTACAAGGGTTGTGCTTTGGGGAAGAACATTAGGAAACCTTTCCCACAGAGTGAGCACAAGTCTAAGGAGCCCTTGGACTTGTTGCATTCTGATGTATGCGGACCTATGAGTGTCCATTTTTTCAGTGGTTATAGATACTTTGAACCTTCATTGATGAGTATTCCAGGAAGACCTGGATCTATTTCCTGAAGGCCAAGTCAAAGGTCTTTTAAAGGTTCTGAGAGTTCAAAACCCTCGTGGAGAACCAAACAGGAAAGAAGATTTGGGTGTTGAGAAAAGAAAATGGAGGTGAGTTCACTTCCAATGAGTTCATGGAGTATTTTTCAGCTGAGGGGATCAAGAAGGAGCACACTGTGCCCCATACACCACATCAGAATGGAGTTGTAGAGTGAAGGAACAGAACTATGACTGGAGCAGCCAAGGCCATGCTATCTGATCAGGGATTGCCACTAGTCCTTTGGACCGAGGCATACAGGACTGGAGTGTACATTCAGAATAGGTGTGCCCACACATCTTTGGGGAGGAAGACACCAGAGGAGGTCTTCAAAGACACTCAACCAGATGTGAGTCACATTCACATATTTGGTAGTGTTTGCTACTGTCATGTTCATGTTGACAATAGGAAGAAGTTGGACCCTTCTGGAAAGAAGGGGTTACTTGTTGGATACAATGAGACTTCGAAGGCATATAGAGTTTACATTCCTTCTCACAAGAGGATCATTGTGAGCATGGATGTCCAATTCGATGAGGACAGGGCCTTGCATAGATCTATGGACTTACCAACAGAGCAGCAGCCAACACATGACACAGGGATTAATTTGGAGGAGACACATGTACAAGTACAGGTACAAACACAGGGAACAGGTTCTGATAGTCAAGGGATTCAAGTGGATAGGATCCTTCAGTCATTGACTTGAAGGATGAGTTGCAGCAAGAGATGGATATCTAGTAGGCACGGCAGGTTGACACTAGGCTAAGGCCTAAGTGGTTTAGGTCCATAGTGTAGGATTCTAGGCAGGTAGATCCTCCACAGAGATATTTTAGACGGAGTGTACCACCAGAGAGGCTTAGTTACATGGCACTGATGACAAAGTTGATTAACTCCGAACCTTCTAGCTTCGGGGAGGATGCACCACATGATTTGTGGTAGGAGGCTATGGTTGAGGAGTATGAGTCTGTTATGAAAAACTAGGTATAGGAGGTTGTGCCAAGGCCACAAGGGAAAAAGGTGGTGGGAACAAGATGGATCTACAAAGTGAAGCATGCAGCAGACGAAAGTGTGGAGAAGTACAAGGTGCACTTCATGGCAAAGGGGTTTTCATAGAAGGAGGGTATTGATTATAAGGAGACATTTTCCCCTGTTGCCAGACATTCTTCCATTTAGACCATAATCTAACTAGAAGCTAAGATGGGTTGGCGTGTCCATCAGATGGACATCAAGACTGCCTTCCTCAATGGATTGATAGAGGAGGAGGTGTATATTGAGAAGCCAAAAGGGTTTGATGTGGAGAATAGGGAGATGCATGTATGCAGACTGCATCAAGATCTGTATGGGCTCAAGAAGGCACCTCGAGCATGTACTCGAGGATTGACAGCTATCTACAGGAGATGGGATTACAACGTAGTGAGTTTGACCACAACCTGTACTTCTTGACAAGCAAGGTGCCTCTCATACTAGTCCTGTATGTCGATGATCTCTTTTTGACAGAATATGAGAGGGTGATTGGAGACTGCAAGTCCAACCTTGTAGTGGAGTTTGAGATGAAGGACCTTGGGCTGATGCATTAATTTCTGGGCTTGGAGGTTTGACAGAGAGATGGATGTGCTGAATTATTGTAACTTCAAAGTGTATTTACTTATTGTACCCCAATGTTCCTATCGCGATAATCATTTGTATTTCATTATACCCCGATGTTCCTATCGGGAGAATTACTAAGAGTCATGAGGAAAAACCCTCCATTGTAATTCGGGTCATTAGCACCCTCATTAATATAATATTAAGTTGTTTGAGTCCTCCTAGAGAAGTCATCCCAGTCAATTTTAGTGGGGCTGACTTGGTGGAGTGAAATGTCAAGTGAACCAAAGAATATAAATGGAAGTGAGGCGCTCCTAATTTCAAGTTTCAACACACAGACACACAGTCAGTCACTTGTGTAGCGCAACAGAGAGAGTCTTATCTGCAAGGAGAAGGACAAGTATGAAGTCTTATCTTTTATCTTTTTGATCATCTATATTGAGGAAGTTTTTTGCTGGGTTTTTCCCAGGATAAATATGTGTTGATATTGTGATACTGTTTCTTTCAATGATCTTTTCTATATGTTTTTGTTGTGAAATTGAAATTGAATGTTGATAATCTAGCTGAGCATATGGAATCTTAACATGGTATCAGAGCTAACCTGAATAGGACAGCTTTCACAAGGTGAAGAAGTCCTCTCTCTCTTCGACTAGAAATTAGGGTTTCGAAAAAAATTTGATTTTTGAAGATCTAATTGGATGGAAAGTTGTGCCCTCCTATACCACACCTACTGAGCCTGAGATCGAAGTTTTTGAGTGAGTAGATCTCTGGGAAATTCAAACCCTAGTTTGGCACTGGACCAAAAAACTGCAGAAATCTAGTGAACCAGAAAATTGCACTGCAGAATCTCGCAAGTTAGCTTTGAAAGGTGAAGACTTGAGATCTCCAGAAACCAAGCACACCAATCAACTTGCCTCAGTCAAGCACATCTCTTGGTATGATTAGTTTCTCATTTTCTAGAATTTCAATTTTTTATAATCCTTTGATGAGATGGCCCCAAGCACCAAGCTTGAGGACAAACTAGAAGGCATAGAGAATTAGAGAGCATGGAAATACAGAATGGGCCTCATTATCAAGGATAATGATCTTGAAAAATATATCAAGGATGAAGTTGTAGAACCTGTTGAGGCTGAAGCTAAGGAGAAGCACAAGAAGGATCTGATTAGGGCACAAAGGATTATTGCTGATTCTATCAAGGATCACTTGATCCCTCAATTGTCATCCAAGACAAATCCAAAAGAAATGTATGATTCCCTAGAAAGAATGTGTGAAGGAAGATACATCAATAGAAAGATGAATCTAAGAGCTCAATTGAAGAGCACCAAGATGAGTCATGGAGAATCCATCCATGACTATTTCACAAGGGTTTCCCTGTTCAAGGAACAACTAGAAGCCATTGGAGACACCCTTGATGAGGATGCGTTGGTTATGACTGCTCTCAGTGGTCTCACTAGAACCTGGGAGTCATACATCCAAATGATGTGTGCTAGAAAGGAAAGCATGAATTTTGATACTATATGGGAAGACTGTATTCAAGAGGAGGCTAGAGTGGCCAATAGAGAAGCTCTATTGAAGGAAGATGATCAAGCCTAGCCACCCATACCAAGAGAAGGATTCAAACCAACTTCAAGATGGGAAACCACAAGGAGTCTCAACCTCCCAGAAGGTTCCAAAGAACAAGAGAAAGTTTTCCAAAGAAGGACCACTCCAACTTTCAGTGTTTTCATTATGACAAGATAGGACACATTGCCAAAAATTGTCCTTTGAAGAGATAAGAATACAAGAAGAGGAACAATTACAAAAGACATCATGCACATCTAGCTGAAGATGAGGATGAAGAAGAATAAGAAGAAGGATCACAAAGAAAGCAAGCAAGGGAAGAAGATGCAGAAGAACATGTACTATTCTCAACACTCTCTGGGCCTGTAACACCTCGAGAAGACACATGGCTTATTGATAGTGGTGCCTCAAAGCACATGTCGAGAAAAAAGAAAATTCTGTCAAAACTTGAAGAAAGAAACTCTCCTCAGTAAGTATCTCTAGGAGATGACTATCAATATCCAATCAAAGGAATTGGTGAAGCAAGCTACAAGCTTGATTCAGGAAATCCCCTGAAGATGAAGGAAGTTTTATATGTACCAGGTCTGAAGAAGAATTTACTTTCTATCTTAGCTTTAGATAAGAAAGGATACAGAGTTGCATTCATAGATGGCCAAGTACGCATGTGTCCCAAAGGAAAGACAATTGAAGATGCAGTTGTCATCGGTGAAGAAGAAGGAGGCATGTATAAACTCAAGGGACATCTAGAAACAACCCTTGTTCATGAGACCACTAATCCTAGTGAACTGTGGCATGGGATACTTACCCACATCAATTACAAAGCACTACCTCATGTGAAAAAAATGGTGATGGGACTACCAGACTTGAAGATCAACCATGAAGGCATTTACAAAGGATGTGCAAAAGGGAAGAATATCAAGAATCCATTTCCATAGAGCGAAACAAAAACTAAGGGTACGTTGGAATTGATTCATTCATATGTATGTGGTCCAATGTCCTCCACATATTTGAGTGGTTTTGAATACTATATTACATTTATTTTATGACTATTCAAGAAAGACATGGATATACTTCTTGAAAGCAAAGAATGAGGTGTTTGAGAAATTCAAGGAATTCAAAGCCTTGATAGAGAATCTTTCAAACAAAAGAATCAAGACACTCTGATCAGACAATGGCAGAGAATATACTTCAAAAGAATTTGAAGCCTTTTGTAAAGATAATGGAATCAAGAGGGAACGAACTACTCCCTACAATCCTCAACAAAATGCTGTTGCGGAAAGAAAGAATAGAACCATTATGGAGGTAGTAAAGACATCGATATATGATCAAGATCTTCCAATGCATGTATGGGTAGAAGCAACAAGAACTGTTGTCTATGTACAAAACAAAATATCTCACAGTGCTCTTGGATTCAAGACTCCAGAAGAGATGTTCATAGGAAAGAAGCCTGAGGTAAGTCACCTCAAGATATTCGGTTGTCTAGTATATGTTCACATACCGAAGGAGAAAATAACCAACTTGGACCCTTTTGGAAAGAAGGGAATATTTGTTGAATACTGTGAAGTATCCAAGGAATTCAGAATCTACATTCCTGGATTCTATCACATGGAAATCAGTAGAGATGTAACATTCAATGAAGAAGCAGCTCTCAAGAGATCTAGAAAATCTCAACATGAAGAAGTGTATGAGGAAGATGCACCTCCTAGAAATGTAGAGGCTACATTCCCCCCTGAAGATGAAGTATCTGAAGATCATGATATGATAGAACCACAAGAACCTCCTATGATGGAGATATCATGGAAGATAAAGCCTGCTTGGGAAAGAGAAATTATACAAGAAGCAGAAATATATGGAGCTCCTGAAGGCTCCACAAAATCCCAAGCCATTTTCCAACTATGTAGCTTTAATGTGTGATCTTGTAGATCAAGAACCTACAAACTATGAAGAAGCAGTACAGAAGAAATAATGGGTAGAAGCAATGATGGAAGAATACCAATCAATAATGAAGAATGATGTTTGGGATATAGTTCCTAAACCAGAAGACAAGAGTGTAGTATCTTCCAAGTGGATTTACAAGATAAAACATGTAGCTGATGGAAGTATAGAGAAGTACAAGGAAAGATTTGTGGCTAAAGGTTTCTCTCAAAAAGAGGGAATTGATTATGAAGAAACATTTGCACCAGTAGCACGGTATACTTCGATTAGAGCCATCATGGCACTTGCATCCATGATGAAGTGGGACTTACCGCCATATGGATGTGAAGACAGCCTTCCTGAATGGCGTGATTGAGGAAGAAGTATACATATAACAACCACAAGGATACGAAGTTGAAGACAGACGGACTCACGTATGCAAGTTGAATAAGGCCCTGTATGGTCTGAAGCAAGCTCCTAGAGCTTGGTATGGAAGGATAGATAGTTTCTTGACGAGCTTGGACTTTACCAAGAGTAAAGCCTATCCTAACCTTTACTTAAATGTTATAGAAGATGAACCTATCATACTATTACTGTATGTGGATGATTTGTTTCTGACAGGGAATAAGAAACAGATTGTAGAATGCAAGAAGAAGCTCACTGAAGAATTTGAGATGAAATACCTTGGGTTAATGCATTATTTCCTAGGTCTGGAAGTGTGGCAAAACTCAGAAGGAATATTTCTCAACCAGGGAAAGTATGTAGTGGAAATATTGAAAATATTTGATATGTTAGAATGCAAAGCCATGGCCACACCCGAGGATACCAACCTAAAGTTGCTGGCTGATGAATCATCAGAGTTATTGGATGTGACTCAATACAGATAGATTATTGGGTCGTTGATGTATCTAACAAATACCAGACCAGACATTTGTTTTGCTGTGAACACCTTGATTCAGTATCTAGTTCAACCTAGACATGTTCACTTGATAGCTGCAAAACATGTGATGAGATATATGAAAGGGACTATAGACTTTGGTCTATACTATGCTGGAAACCATGATTACAGATTGTATGGCTATACAAATGCAGATTGGGCTGGAAGTGTCTCAGACAGAAGAAGCACATCAGGTGGATGTTATAGTCTGGAGTCTACTATGATTTCATGGTTTAGCAGAAAATAGTCCAGTGTTGCTCTTAGCACGGCTGAAGCAGAATATATAGCAGCTTGCTCTGCTAGTTGTGAAGCCATATGGCTTCAGAAGCTGATGTCAGGTTTATTTAACTTGGAGTTGGATACCACAGTGATTCTATGTGATAACCAGAGTTGTATAAAGATGACGGAGAACCCAGTGTTCCATGATAAATCAAAGCACATAGAAATTCAATATTTCTACATTCGAGATATGATACAGAAGGGAGCCATAAAGCTCCAGTATGTGAGTACAGATGAACAAGTTGCTAATGTGTTGACAAAGCTTCTGTCTTGAATAAAGTTTGAATACTTTCGAGACAAGCTTGGTGTTTTTTTAAAAGACCTTCCCTGAAAGGGGGAGCAATGATGTTGCAGTGGGGTTGTGTCATCCCTTGACACCTGTCCTAAAGTGATCCATAGACTTCTGTCTCCGAGAAAGAAGCTGGATTGTATCATCCTTGGACACTTGTCCTAAAGTGATCCGGAGAATTTAGTTTTCGAGAATGTGGTAGGATTGCATCATCCTTGGAATTAAGTCCTAAAGTGATAGGGAGTGATTATCTCATAATTATATTCAAGGAATTTGGTCGTCGAGAATGTGGTAGGGTTGCATCATCCTTGGACATTAGTCCTAAAGTGATAGGGAGTGATTATCCCATAATTGTATCCAGGGACTTCAGTCGTCGAGAATGTTGTAGGATTACATCATCCTTGGATATTAGTCCTAAAGTGATAGGGATTGATTATCCCGTAATTGTATCCGGTGACTTCGGTTGTTGAGAATGTGGTAGGATTGCATCATCCTTGGACTTAAGTTCTAAAGTGACAGGGAGTGATTATCCCGTAATAGTATTCGGTGACTTCGGTACTCGAGAATGTGGTGGGATTGTATCATCCCTGGACTTAATTCCTAAAGTGATCCATAGACTTTCATCTTCGTATTGTGGATTGCAGGTTGTTGATGATGATGATGTTGCTGATCAAAAGATCAAGAGTATTTCTAATGATGGTGATGATGTTACTGATCGAAAGATCAGATTATTGTTGATGTTGCTGATGATGTTGTTCAAAGTATTGATGATGACAATAGTGCTGATCGAAAGATCAGAGTGTAATGATGATGTTTCTCAAAGAATTGCTGCTGATGATGATCGAAGGGTCAAAATATTATTGATGATGATGCTGCTGATTGAAGACTAAAATACTGATGATGATGTTGTCGATCAAAGTGTTGTTGTTGCTGAAATTGAAGATGAAGACTATATGTCGAAGATGATGAAAAAGCTTCCAATGATTTATAGATGTATCACCCTGATGATGTTGAAGATGTCCTCTCTTCTACTGTTGTTGATGTTGTAGAATACCCTTCTCATTAAGGGGGAGTGTTGAATTATTGTAACTTTGAAGTGTATTTACTTATTGTACCCCGATGTTCCTATTGGGATAATCATTTGTATTTCATTATACCCCGATGTTCCTATTGGGAGAATTACTAAGAGTCATGAGGAAAACCCCCTGTTGTAAGTCGGGTCATTAACACCCTCATTAATATAATATTAAGTTGTTTGAGTCCTCCTAGAGAAGTCGGCCCAGTCAATTTTAGTGGGGATGACTTGGTGGAGTGAAATGTCAAGTGAACGAAAGAATATAAATAGAAGTGAGGCACTCCTCATTTCAACACACAGACACACAGTCAGTCACTTGTGTAGCACAAGAGAGAGAGTATTATTTGCAAGGAGGAGAAGGACAAGTCTGAAGTCTTATCTTTTATCTTTTTGATCATCTATATTGAGGAAGATTTTTGCTAGGTTTCTCCCTTTAGGGTTTTCTCAGGATAAATCTATGTTGATCTTGTGATACTGTTTCTTTCAGTGATCTTGTCTATATGCTTTTGTTGTGAAATTGAAATTGAATGCTGATAATCTAACTAGCATATGGAATCTTAACAGGATGCTTCTTCATTAGACAAGGGAAGTATGTAGTTGAGATCTTGAAGAGATTCAAGATGGATGACTACAAGCCTATGGCCATACCTCTAGTTTCCAACTGGAGGAAGATTGATGCATCAGGGTCAGAAAGATTTGATCCTACCTTGTATGGTCAGCTTATCGGATCTCTTATGTATCTGGTCAACACTTGACTAGACATCAGCTTTTCAGTCAACTCTATGAGTTAGTTCATGGTGGACCCTCGAAGAGTGCATTGGATGGCTGCGAAGCACATACTTTGCTACATCAAAGGTACAATGGAGTACGAATCTTTTTGCTGGGTTTTTCCCTTTAGGGTTTTCTCAAGATAAATCTATGTTGATCTTGTGATACTGTTTCTTTCAGTGATCCTGTCGATATGCTTTTGTTGTGAAATTGAAATTGAATGCTGATAATCTAGCTTAGCATATGGAATCTTAACAGGATGCTTCTTCATTGGACAGGGGAAGTATGTAGTTGAGATCTTGAAGAGATTCAGGATGGATGACTACAAGCCTATGGCCATACCTCTAGTTTCCAATTGGAGGAATATTGATGCATCAGGGTCAAGTGGATTTGATCCCACCTTGTATCGTCAGCTGATCGGATCGCTTATGTATCTGGTTAACACTCGACCAGACATCAACTTTGTAGTCAACTTTTTGAGTTAGTTCATGGTGGACCCTCAGAGAGTGCATTGGACTACTGCGAAGCACATAATTCGCTACATAAAAGGTACAATGGAGTATGGATTGGTTTATAAGCGCAGGGGGAGTGTACAGTTAGCAAGTTTCACAGATGCTGAATGGGAAGGATGTGTAGAGGACCAAAATAATACTTCAAGTTGTTGTTTCAACATTGGATCAGAGGTTGTCTCTTGGTTGAGGAGGAAGCAGATTTTGGTTGCATTGAGATCGGTAGAGGCTGAGTACATGGCTTCTTGTGAGGGTATGTGGCTGAGGAAGTTACTTGCAGGGTTGTTTGAGTGTGAGCTAGAGGCTACAGTAGTTCACAAAGACAATCACAGTGGCATTAGGCTATCTGAGAATCTTGTGTTCCATGACTGTAGCAAATACATAGACATCAGGTACCACTTCTTGAGAGATTATGTTCAGAGGGGAACCATTCGGTTGGAGTACATACAAACAGATGAGAAGGTGGTGAACATTTTCACCAAGGCACTTTGTAGACAGAGTTTTGAAGTTCAAGGATAAGTTGGGGTTGCTACCAAATTGCTTCCTCGTTGAGAGGGAGTGTTAAACTAGTAGCAACAAGGAAGGTCTTCCTGCATGCATGTGTTATTGCATGCAAAAGACTTAAATTAGGAAACCAGTCGTATTTAATTTACTTTTCCTATGTTTACTTTGGAAAATAAATTAAAGTGATCTAAATTAACTTTAGTGAAACACTAGTTAAAGTGAAAGTGAAATTACGGTTTTGGATTTACCTAAAGTTATAAAAGAGAGATCAATTGGTGGAGAGGACACACACATTGGTATTCTGACAGAGACAACATACAAACAACGAGAGAAATTCAAATAGATTATTTAGTTGGGAAGACGAAGGAGTGAGCAACAGGATCACCGAGCTTCGTACAGCTTGGCCATACACTCATGCAGGAGGGTGCTGAGGTTTAGCTGGGGATTTTCCCAGTGATTTTCCGTGTAACTGCATTCACCAGGTTCGGGTGAATTTGCAGTATTGTAAATGATCCATATTTTCTCATAATAAAATCTATATCTGACTGTTGCACCGGTTTTCCCATCTTGAATTTTTCCAGGGGTTTCCATACCCAAAATAATAGTGTCAATATTGTGATGTGATGTTGTGATTTATTTCTCAGTTCTATATTATGTTGCATACTGTAAAAGATATTCATGTGTGGTTATCAATAGAGATCTTGCATGCATTTTTAGCCCTAGTTTGAATATTAAAGGAAAATTTACAAACTTCTCTCTTATCTCTTTCAGTATTTTCTTTCTAGTTCTAGCATTACCTGACATGTACTTGATAAGTCTTTTGCTTATATACTCATTTCATGTCTTTGCATCTTTTTTCCTTTGAAATAATCTTTTAGATTTTTGTAGCTTTGTCCTTATATTGCAGATTATTCTATTTTAGTCCCATTGACCCGCCTTTGTGGTCATTCATTGAACATTAATAAAATTTTCTAAATCATCTTATCTACCTGTTAACTATGCGTTGTGGAAGATTGCCAACTATTTTGGATGATTTTCTTGTAATAACTAATAGCTTCTCAATCCCGTTGTCTATCAATTTGATCCTTGGACAAAATTTTAAACTTATGGTCACTTTTAGCTTTGTACTTGTTTCTGCTGTAATCCAGAACTACAAAATTTAATTGAAGAGCTTAAAGAAAAAGCAAGCAAGCTTAAAGGAATGAATGAGGAACTTTAAATCAGGTAGTTCTCTTTGCATACCGTCCCAACTATGAACAAGTAAGGAGTAGAATTTTGAATGTTGTCTTAAAGGTTTTTTTAATATGCCGAGACATGTATATATCAAAGCACATACATGCTACAAAACAAGGGCCTAAATTTGGAAGAGATGGCACCCTAGTGCATGGATAATGAAGCAACTAACATGTCATTTATATAAACATGTTGATGCCATTTGTATGGAGGTGGATTTCTAAGGCAAAGTAGGTCATACATTAGTGTCTTTAAGTCAAGTCGCCAGGGTCTGCACTTTAAGGACAAACTATAAGCATTGTCTGGAGATCTCGATAAGCATTTAAGTTCTTTGAGCACTTGATCCTGAATAACTGCATGATGGATATATCGTGTTTCAAATATTAATAAGGGATTTACTATTTCTATCATTTTCTTGTAGGTTTCTATGAGGATGACAAACAAGAAGCTTCTAGAGATGCTTGAATTTGATTCACATTTATCAACAATTTTATGCTAGTCTAGCATTTTTCGGGTGTAATCTCTAAGGCATAAGTTGAGGAAGGGAAAACATAGAATTTTGTATTTGTAATCTCCCCAATATATTACTAATGTATATGAGTGGAAACATGTTGTGATTTCATCTGTTGAATCCATGCCCTTTCTTCTTTGACTGCATGTACCTACTAGCATTCAATCTTTTGATTTTCTTAGATAAAATTATTTTTCTAGGTAAAAAAATGGTACATGAAAAAGGGTTGAAGATGAGGCTTACCATTGATACTCTGAGTTCAAACATGTTGAAAATGAAGCTTACCACTACTACTCTAAGTTCATTGCACCAAGAGGCGCTCTACAGCCCAATATGGGGGAGATCTTGTAACGTTACATAACGTTATGTAACTTTATTTTTATTTATAAAAAATAAAAATTTTATTGGGCCGAGAGGTGCTCTACAACCTAGTATGCGAGAGATCTTGTAACGTTACATAACGTTATGTAACTTTATTTTTATTTATAAAAAATAAAATTTTTAATTATAGGCCAAAATAAATGTCGGGCAGAAAAACAACCTAATATGGGGGAAGATGTTGTAATCTTCCTACCTAAAAAAACAATAAAAAAGTAAAAATTTAATTATCCACCAAAAAAATGCGGGCAAAAAAAAAAACACAATATGGGGGAGATGTTGTAATGTTCCTACCTAACAAAATAATAAAAAATAAAAAATTGAATTATCTGCAAAAAAATGTTGGCCTTGCANCAACCCATGGTTTTATTGTACATGGTTTAGGAGGGCCTTGCACATGGTTTTAAAACCATGTGGAAGGCCTCCTAAACAACCCATGGTTTTATTGTACATGGTCTAGGAGGGCCTTGCAAATGGTTTTAAGACCATGTGCAAGGTCTCCTAAACAACCCATGGTTGTAGCAGGGCCTTGCATATATGGTTTAAAAACCATGTATGGGGAAATGTTGTAATGTTCGTTCGTAACAAAATAAAAAATAATAATAAATATTATATGTCGGCCATAAATAATATTAAATATTAATAATAAAAATATTATATGTGGATATTAAATAAAAAGATGTGTCTTTTGGTTTGAATGAAATCAATGGCTATATATAGGACACACCAAAGTTGATAGTTTATTGAGTGCAATATCTAAGAAGAGGTTTGCACTTCGAGATATTTGATCCCTTTCCGCGCTTGATAGAGCCTAGGATTTGGATCTATGCTAGTACATGTACATTCGAAGGACAAAACACAAGTGTTATACAAATGGAAATGTGAATGCGTTTCCTTCAACCAAGTGCCAAGCACTGACCACCACCTATCAAGATGTTGGATCTTCTATACTCTTTATAAGAGTGTGTGACCACCCATCCTGATTTGACAACCATAACAACATCCACTAATTAATGGCTCTCTTGTGAGGCACACCATCTTGTGAGAGGCAGATATGGAAAAGTAAAGGTATAAAATGAATGGGTAAATCATTGTAGTATTAATAAAAAATATATTATAAAGAATTCTTATTCTTGTAATAAACCCATTGATAGTAAAATCAGAACATTCAATGCCTCACAGTCAAAATGTACTAGCAATTAGAAGGAAATCATTATTAATTTTGCAAACTATGTCTCGACTCTCAAGTGACATTAATCTAGATGTGCATTTTACTTTTTAGTATTTACTATTTGCAGCATGTTTTCTTCTCAAATTTCAGAGTGGAGTTATGACTTGTGGACAAAGATGGAAAGTTGGAGGTATTGTCTACACTAATGGCAATAGAGAAGATAACTATCGCTCATTTTTATGTCCAAGTTTTTAATTATGGCCATGGGATTTTCTTCTTGAATATAAGTTACATGTGGAATATGACTCAGGAGGTTAATGTGAAGTAATTGCAAAGTAAAAGATGGTGTTACCTTAGCTTGTGGATTACAAAGATTATGTGACGAGTCACTTAGCCCATTGTCGCTTACCTCAACCAACATGTTTGGGTTAATTTCTAACTATTATCCCTGGAGATAAAGACATGTAAATAAAAGGAAACAGAGAAAGGAATAGAGGTAGTCACTTGTTTGAATGAATCTATCATACTATCTTCAATAATTGGTTCATTCTAAAGTCTTCATTCTTTAATTTTGTTTCAATATTAAGAATAGCCACTACTCATATGGATTATTTTCTTGTTGGTGTCTACTGTCATGTCTCATCATTCATATTGCGTTCTACTCTAGTTTTTCAACTAGTTGGTAGTTTCCATAGGTAGTATGTGTAGTTGCAATTGTAACTACATTAGTTGTCAAGCCTATGATTTGCATTTTATGAAAGAAAACCAAGGCCACATCCCAATGTCTATTTTGGGCATAAATTGTGATCATGGAATTCCATGAGCTCACATTATCTTATGCCTACCATTTCCATTTCACAAAAGTCCTCAAGGGTGTTATGACAATGGCCATTCTATCTTAACTTGTAATAATAATAGTCCATGAGATAACACTAGACTTTATTTCTAATAGTTATATTTGACTAAGAGCCCTATGAGCTCCACAATGTTCCCGCTAATTATCTCCTTAAAAACTTCCATAAAGTCAGATAGGGTTCCCCAGTTATCAAGCTTAAATGTGAATATATGAGAGATTATTAGTAGATGGAAAAAGAAATACATGGTACACAAAGCCTTGAGAATATGGGTTTTTTTATTTGGATTCAAAACATGAATGAAATATGGAAACTTATAGTGTTACCAAAAAAAATCGTTTTTGGAAGCAAGGTAGTTAACACTAAGGGGTAAAAATGGAAGGCAACAAAGGTCATGGGGTCATGCCCATAAATCTATGTATATTCACCCCATAGTCTCAAGGATATCCAAAAAGGTTCTGAGGCCATGCCCAATTGACCACAATGCTAACTCCGACATTAAGGCAGTCTTACAACATCAATAGTGATAGTGTCAGGAAAAGTAAAAATATTCTTTTTAGTCACTTACAATTATACACAATATTAGTAGTTCTAACATCCACATAGAAGTCCTCTAACATGAAAAGTGGAAGTAGTTTAACTATCCAACTCTAAATCTACCATGAGTTTGGAGAGATTCTAGAAGCTTTTGTAGAGCAAGGGAAAACAAAACCTTTCTCTAAGCCCAAAATAGTTGATGTTGTATGCCAATGGAAAGAGATCACAATATTTTTGAACCAATAAACTTTGGAAAATAACATTCTTGGCCTACAATATCAAGGCCTAATATATAGGTTCATGGGGATATGACTTTCTTAGTAGATCATAATCAACTGGAGTAGTAGGGGTAAATGTGCAAAGTGAGGTTCATTTGTAGTGTTTATCAATCCAAGAAGATTGAGAAATCATTTATGAACAAGTTCCATAGTTCATTGGAAGAGGATTATCCATAACCTATGACGAGCTAAATTATTACCCTAAAAATAGCAACAAAGAGACAGTGTATTTACTTATCAATCTGAGGTTCGAGAGAAGCTTGCGAGATGTCGTGCACTATATGTGCAGAATCCAGGTTCATTATTTACAACGGGTTTTTTACATGCTTCTATGAAAGGAAATTGCATCACAACACACTTCATAAATTAAAGGCTAGCTCAATCACTCTTAGCAGTGACCCATGTACTTGAACACCAATCGTGCGAGTGAGAACCTTTTTTTCACCAATAATTCTCTTCACATGATCTAAATAATTCATTTTTCCATGGATCACCGCTCCCGTTGTTGGTGGGACAAATACTATGGAAAGAAAAAGACTGGAAAGGAAAGCAAGCTTGCATGAAATAAACAAACAAACAATTCTATTTTCTGAAATGTAAAGGAAAATTAAAGACATGCATTCAAAATGAAAGTTAACCAAAAACTACTAACTGTAATCTCTAGTTTGACTGGTGGTGGTGCTTCGGTAAGGATTACCAATAATTAAAGATATCACAAGTCTCATTCGCCTTTTTTCTATGTTTGTGAAATTGGATATACAACCATTTCGCAATGGATACTAAATATGAGCTAAGCTATAAGAATGAAATGAATATGTATTCTGATAAACAACTATCTATAGATTTGTAAAATGCTAAGCTACAACATGTACTCTACAAAACATAGAAATAACCTACAGATCCACAACTCCTTCTCTCTAGAATGGGACCCCTCTAGAAAGCTAGATGTTGGGATTTGCTACAGTAATAAGCTTCAATTACAATGCGGATACACTCACAGTGAATATCATAGTATTTGCAAAATAGAGTTGTGAAGGACTCTGTAGTTTATTCCAAATATTTCCAACTTCTACATTGTATTCATCCCCCCATACAAGTGTTGGGTCGTTTCTTATATATAGAGGTTTGATTTGGCATATATGCATTAATTACTAGATTTGAAACTACTTGGTGTAAACATTAAATAGATTCAAAACTAAACCCTATGATTTTGGTAATGGAATTTGTGATAATCACAGAGTTCAACACATAGTTACGCCTCATGAGGGCATTTATATTTACATGAAATCAAATTTAAATTCCAACCCATGAATTTGCTATGTTGGTTTGGATGAAAATTTGAGAAACAAAACAAATAAAAGGTGCTCTTTCCTAGATTCCTTCATTGTATTTTTTAGCTCTCAGATGCCTAGTTTTGAAGATGTTGCTTTGGAGATGCCCCTATGTGATCCATTCGACCTGTATAAAATATTCTATTGAATGCATTAAATTCCCTCCTTTAATTGTGCCCTTGTGGGTAATTCATGATTAGCTACAAATAGACCATCAAGAGATTACACCCATATGGGTAATTCACAACTTATAATGGAATCATTATATTGCCAATATTCCTGGGAGGTCATGAATTTTCATGACCTCCAGGAGAATCCATTGATTATTTTCGTGGAGTAAATCCATGTTATGAGCATTGTGTGTACCTTGAGTTACTGTTGGCCGTGAATCCAATCCTCTCAGCATTGATAACAGGGATCATTGCTCTATCTTGTTCATATAGTTGTGATATGGCAAAGTTTCTTCAGTGATATTATCTTTAACATTTTGCAAGGATATTGATAGTAATTATCTATTCATTACTTGTATTAATAATAGTAATGCTTGACAATACAACCATGTTGAATCAGAGTGATCCTCTGTTGTGTTAAGTTCATCCTTTATCGCCATGTATGCAATGTATTAGTTGAATGATCCTCTATTAAATGTTTTAAATATATTACTTTAGTGCTCAATCAATAAAAAAGGATCAGCTGCAATCTTTCACAAGGGCTTAGCATATAATAAAGTACCTAAACTAGAACAAGTTAGAAATAATAGGCTTATCATCTTAGCCAACTTTTGGTGAAATAGTCATTTATTGTGATGAACATCAAATCTAAGGAGGGTATTGGACAAATAAGGGTAGGTGAATATGGGAAAAAAGTATACCATTGTGGGGGCCATCATTCCCCCCTTCCAAAAGTATTGCATGTCCCCATGCAACTTGTCATTCCCTTTCTAGAAACCTTGCATGAATGTCACTCTAGTTGTATGTTGGCTACCCAAATTCCTTTATTGTGTAAAATCCATAGTTCTTGTATGCTTGACTCCATTGTGCAGTTTCTGTGAATTCTTCCCTATGTACTTATGTACATTGAATTTTAAACCTGCCCCATCAGTTGGACACACCGATCACACTAAGAGGGGGGGGGTGAACAATGTGTATGGCTTCTGTTACTTTTTTCAACATTACCAATCATTAACAACTTATTCCATATTATGCAAAGTATGTTGTTATCATTATATTAACAATTATAGCTCATCATCACATATCATCATATCATCATCACATAAGAAGCATAACAAAACACAGTACATAGGATTTTAATGTGGAAACCCAAGTCCTTGGGGAAAAACCATGAAAGCTATAATAGTAGTTTTCCAACAACAAATGGAAAGAGGCAACAACTCCCTTGTTACAATGACTTCATTTCTCCAACTATAACTAGAATATTTTTACGTAGAAACACAGTACAGAATATTTTTACTTGGAAACCTAAGTCATGGGGGAAAAACCATGGAAGCCTTATAATAATAGTTTTCCAGCAACAAATGGGAAGGAGGAAACAACCCCCTTATTACAATGAATTCAATTCTCTAGCTACAACTGAAAGGGGGCTACAACCCCCTAATTTATAGGCTGCAACCTAAAGGAAGCCCTAGATCCCTAGATTTCCTTGCCCCGTCCTGCCACCCTGATATGAAGAGAGAAACTACTGAATCACGACTGCACTGATCCTGCAGAACTGCTCATCAACACTTGCACTACACTGCACCACATTGTAAAACAACTGTCATTGTTGACCATTGATCATCAAATGTCACTATTGACCAATGCTCATCAATTGTTACTGCTAACCACTACTCATTGACTGTCACTGCTCATCATTTGACCACTTCTTATCAACTAACCACTGCACCACACCTTTACTAATAACCTGTACCAACAACACGTGCAAAACAATCTGTCTAATCAATCTTTTACAGACATCATCTGACTCAGTCAATATGAGTCTAACCAATTGCTCACCAAACTCAGTCCACCTAAGTCAAACCAACCGCTCATACAACTCATTAAATGTGAGTCAGACCAACTGCACATAAGGCAACCTGTATGAGTACTCACACAAATGGCCAAGGGATGAGTACTCATCCTTTGTATGATGTAAGGCCATTTGTCCCTACAAGGAAAGAAAGTGGTAACTCCATCACACCTATAGATGGTGGCGGGAAATAGAGGTCAGACGAGTCATTTTCTGAGGCCTCCAAGGTTATCTAGGGAACCTTCCCTTGGAGGTTGGCTAGTGAAGGAAAGGTCAGCTTATGAAATGGGAAGCATTATGAAACTTAAATCAATTGAATTGTTAAAAGGATGCTTGATTAGAGTCTAATGCAGGCAACTCGAGCACTCTATCCCTATGTGAGACACTCCCTCCCCTATTGTCACCTATCTTCCACATGTCATTGTGGCTCCCTATGTCCCCTTTTCTCTGAGAGATTACGTGGTCAAGGTTAATCAAGTCAATCCGCTAAGCCTAACCTTGTTGCATCCACTTCACCCATGCTTATCAAGGAGGTCAATTTTGTATGTGAGCATATTTAAGGGACTTCATGAAAGGCTAATCAAGTCAATCCCCTGAGCCTAACCTTGTTGCATCCAGTTCACCCATGCTTAGCAAGGAGGTCAATTTTTCCTATGATCATATGTTAGGGACTTCATGAAAGGCTATGAAAGTGTTCTAGAAAGACTCATATTTTTATGGATTTATTTGGGTCACCAATGTTTATGTTGCTTATGTTTTAGTTGGCTCCTAATATAGATTAGAGAGCATTAATCACCCCTTTTGCATGTAGGATCAATCAACTCTTAGCGTGGTCATCAATTTGACTACTTTTGACTTGGTCAACCCAGTTTAACCATCTCAACATATAGGTCTCGGGGTGGAGTTGAACAAAGAGGTTAAAGATTGCATATTTGGTACACATAGACATTTGTTACATCGTTCCATGCTTCAGATGTAGATTATTGTCCACAAAGATCATTACTTTTATTTATTATTATTGTTATTGACCAATATTTTTATTGTTGAAGATGGATTGGCTTATAGATTGTTATGTAGATGATCCACGGGGTGTTAGTACTCACGCTTAGTGGATTTTGGGTCTCTGATTTCATTGGTACACTCAATTTGATGATTTAGGCAAAGAAAAAGTAGTAATGAGCAGATTTATCTTCAAGTAGAATATATCAGCATTTTCAATGTATAAAAAGTGACCACATTTCCAATTAGGAAATAAATTTGGATTATATAGGAAAGGAAATGACTTGGACATGATATCTTAGGTTTTATTGATGCTCTAGGGACCACACTTCTTTTTTATATCATTCTTGGGGACCACACTTGTTTTATTCCTCACCTAGGGAGGATGACTTCTCCATGGGGGTGCATTTGGTGATGGATCACTTGGTTATCACCTTGTATTATCTTATCATTATAATTGGGGGTGCCTTAGGGAGACTTATACACCTAGGCAACCCCTCATCTTGCATACTTATGTTAATACCATGTTACTACACTTGGGCTCATCAGAGAAATCCCCCCCTCCCTCATTTAGATAGTTCAATGTGATTGTAGTGAGACTCTTTCCATCGTTGATTGAGTTGGTTATGATTTTATCCTAGTTGTCCTCATAAGGATGCTAGGGATATTTCATTTGGATATCTATATAAGAGAGATCTCACTCATTGTATTGAGACTTTTGGCTCTTGATTGATAATAGAGAATAAATTCGACTTGGTCTCTACTTGTGGATGTTTGAAGTATATGTTGCATTGATCTTGCCTATGTACTGGTGATCTATTTCCAACGTTTTGACAATTATTATCTTAACAATTATATGTAGAAACAAGATAAATTTTGTGAGATAACGACTTCGTAGAAATCAGCCTTGTCTCTCTCTGTGGATCTATTTGATAGAAGGGGGTTTTTATTGTTCAATTTTTCTAGTCATTTGAGCAAGCATTCTTCCTATTCTTTCTTGTATGCATTTGTTTTCTCTTGTCATCAATTTCATTTGATGCTTATGCACTTGATGTTATTTGACAGGGGCACACTTGTGGATTTTGAAGGGCAAGTTGAAGTGTGGGAATTCTTCGCTATTTTCATGGATGTGTGAAGATCATCAACATAACTTGGTATCTCTTAAATCCAGGTAGTACAAAATCTGTTCTCCTTTGTTTTATTTCTATTTCATTTGTCATCACTAAACAAATTATAAAACACTCTCTTAGTTTTGGTTCTATTCATTTAGCATCTAATATTTTGAAACCCAAGTTGGGAATCTTCTAAGCATTCTAGGGAAACCAAACTGACTTGATATTTTAATGCTTATGACTCTATTTACCCAACGATTTGAGCACTGGTCTTCTTGAGGGAAATCACACTGCTTAGCTTGGTGTCATTTTGTTTGTCGATGGCTACTTGTTTTGCTAGTTGGTTACTCAAGTTTTCTCCTTAATCAAGCAAATAATATAAGGTGTTAACAAGTATAAAATTCTAGCTAGACCCATATCTTGGCACTCTTGTTGTTCGCTTACTTTTCCTCGGGGTTTTGGTTAAAGTTATCACTTTTATAACGCCTTTACCTAGGTCTTTCTAATTTGATCAGATAGTGAGATACTTTTGTATTTGGGATCACTCTCAATTATTTACATTTGGCATACCTTTAAGCCTCACTTATTGTCTACTATATTGACCTAGGGTTTACGAAAAACATCTCATCGTTATCATTTCTCTTCCAAATCTGATTTGTGTGTCTTGTTTATCAGCTAGCCTCTAGTAGGTTGGCTAGGATCTCCCCCTTGGCTTGGATTTTTCTGCACCTAAAGTGACAAGAGCCCCTTTGGTGTGGAAAATACTCAGTTGGTAGTGAATGAGGCCCTTGTGGTGTCAGTGGTTTTAGTTGCCCCTCCTCTACCTTCCCAGATAGGATACCCTTCTAGTGGAAACTACAACTTAGGTAACAACAGGAGGCACATTTGCTATTTCCAAGGAGGAAAAATGCAAGTTCGGATGGAGGGAGATTCTCTAATTGGGGAATGTCATCAATGTGTAGGGAGTATAGGTGCAACAAAAGAAGATCCAAGTGATAGTAGACTAGCCCACACCCAAAATACTCATAGATTTGTGAGGTTTCATTCGCTTGTGCAACTATTCAAAGCGGTTTGTGAGGGGGTTTTCATAGTGTAATGCGCCATTGAAATATATCACTAGGAGGGGAGCATTCCGATGGAAAGAAGTTGCATAGATGGATTTTGATAGGGTGAAGGTAGTAATGATCACTTGTCCAATACCAACACTACCTATTTTTTCTCGTCCTTTTGTGTTGGAATGTGATGCTTCTGGAGAGGGGATCAGAGTCATATTGATGCAAGATCGACATCCCATAGATTTCAAGAGCAAGAAGCTAATGGAGTATGAGGGAATTTATCCCATATATGAAAAGGAGATGTTTCCCATCATGCATGCATTAGCCAAGTTTAGAGAGTGTTTTGTTGGAGGACATTTTGTGGTGAGGACAGACCACAATAGCTTGAAGTACTTTTTGGATCAAAGGGATCTTAGTGAAAGATAGTAGAAGTGGATCAACCGGGTGTAGGCATATGATTTTGACATAGAGCATGTTAAGAGCAAGAAGAACATGGTTGTTGATTCCCTTTCCAGGAAACCTACAACCTTCTCGATGACAAATATTTCAACATATTGGAGATTTATTCTATTGGTGGAGTATTCCAAGAATACTTTCGCTTGTGAGCTCATGGATGGCATCATTCAAGATGATAGATACAAGGTAGTGGATGACATCATCTACTACAAGGATAAGATTTATCTTGTTCTTGAGTCCACACTCAAAGACAAGATTTTGAGGGAAGTCTATGATGCACCTTTAGCAGGGCACCTAGGGTATTTGAAGACTTACAGGAAGGTGCAAGAGAGATTCTATCGGAAGGGTCTCAAGGAGGATGTACTTAAGTACGTAAGTGAGTGCATGGCTTTTCAATAGAACAAGTTATAGACTACTCACCCAACGAGATTGCTTCATACATTTCCCATTATGGAGTAGAAGTGGGAAAGTATCTCCATGGATTTTATTACAAAATTGTTGAAGGTACAAAGTAAAGATTGCATCTTTGTGGTGGTCGATAGATTGACCAAGTTTGCACACTTTTTTTCCATGGCTATAGATTATAGCGCAGCCTAGGTGGAAGATCTATTCTTTAGAGAGGTGTTCAGACTCCATGGTCTTCCAAGGACTATAGTCAATGATCATGGTAGCAAGTTTCTCAGTGGATTATGACTAGAGATATTTAGATTGAGACAGAGTTAAAACCTAGTACTAGTTATCACCCTCAGATAGACAGGATTGAGGGATATCTATGGAACTATGTGTCAGATGAACATTGGACTTGGATAAAGTGGTTTCATTTGGGAGAGAACTGCTACAACACCACATATCACATGTCCATCGGGATGATCCCATTCAAGGCATTGTATGGGTACGACACTCTGTCATTCATGGATTTCTCTTTTGGAGAGATTCAAACCCCAAAGGCCAAGGATTGGTTACAGGATAGCCAAGAATTCTTGAGGGTCATAAAGGAGAACTTACAGGATGCCCAAAATCGAAAGAAGATGTATGCATATAGGCACATGATAGAGCGCAACTTCTAGGTTGGGGATTTGGTATTTTTGAGATTGCATCCATACAAATAGTCCTCTCTAAAGGAGAGTGGCATGGAGAAGTTGAATCCTCACTCCTATGGACCATATATGGTGACCAGGATGGTTAGAGAGGTGGCTTATGAGCTAGAGTTACCTGATCTTAGTAGGATCTACAATGTATTTCATGTATCTTGCGTGAAAAAGGAACTTGGACAACGGGTCACCACTTTAGCAAACCTACCTCACTTAGATGAGGATGGACAATTGTTTTTTACTCCAGAAAAGATCATTGATGTCAGGGAAAGGAGATTGGGGACCAGAGTAGTTCTGGAGTCCTTGGTTTGAAGGAGATATTTTCCCGCAAAGGATGCTACATCGGAAGGGGAACAAATCTTACAGCATCCCAAATTAGAATTGCTTGAGGACAAGCAATCTCGGGAAGGGAGGACTATGATGTGTCCTCTCCCTTGATGTACCTAAAAGAGCGATTAATTAGCCTATTAGACTCCTATAGGCTATAGTCACCATGTATGGGAGTTACCTTTAGAAAAGAAGTTTTGAGTGTGATTAGTGTTTGAATGGTATTGTATAGCCCATGGTATTGACCATGGTATTGGGTTCCAAAAGAAGATAAAAGAGAGGAACTCATTCATTATGGCATTCTTATTGATTTGGACATTGTATTTTCTAACCATTTAGGGGTGATCCTCAAGTTTTCATTTGGGTTTGACAAAACCCATCCATTTCTCTTGCTTGGTTTCAATGGTGTGAAATCCACCCTAGTTGATATCCTTCACTTGCATCTAATAGGAGGAAATTAATCTCATATTGAGAGATCATCTATTGGTTTAGGGATAATTCAAGTAGAGGATCCGAGTTAGTGGCTGGGTGAATTTGTAGGTAAACAATTGGAAAGAGCAGGCTTCTTTGGGGGGAATCAAATTTTTATTTGGGATCGATTTCATCTTGATCCCAAATCACCCTGACATCACATTCACCGAAAAGGGAAAGGAGGGCACATCATTTCTGTGAGATCGCATTCCTTGCGGAAAGGAAAAATTTTGAAGAAAGAGGGTTGATTTAGATAGACAAATCATTTCCAAGCAAATGCATGTGGGATCATTTCGCCATTGAGGGAGAGCATAGTTCATTTGGGACCCTGGTTTCACTTGAGAGTGTCGATACCTACAGCAGGCCAAACTCTCTTGGGCCATCAACAGATGAAGGGCTAAGCTAGTTTTGAGGCCAAATTTTGTTGCTTGGAACCATTGAATTATGAGGATAAGCCACTACAGGAGGTAACCCGAATTGAACAGGGAAAACATGGGCTTTGCTGAACCGACACCATCAGTGGAGAAGGGAACTATTCTACATTTATATCAATAAAAGGGGATGAGTTGATTGACTGTGTTATCTGTGGAGGAAGGGTTGAATTGTGGAAGCAATCACTAGAAGCATTGGGTAGGTCGATCTCATCTACAGCAAGGGACAAATTGATCAAGGACTTGGCATTTTCCATTATCAGGTTCTTTTTTATATTCTGTAGCAAACCAAAATGCTACTTTATGTATTTATGTGGTAACCAGTATCTATATCCATTAGTGCCATAATAAATCCAATATTCCTTCTCTTTCTTAGCGTGTGCTTAGTATTTGATTAAATTACCAGGTGTTTGTGATTCCTTTGTTTCTTCATGTAATAAAAAAAAAGGTCCAAATCTGGTTAGCAAAACCACTCTACACTTGGAAATAGCACTAAACTGAGCACATCATAAATTATAATTGGTAAATCCATTATCCACAGTTAACATTTAAACAGTAGTAAACTGGGTTTTTTTTTGTGTCAAACTGCCTGGGGTACATCACAGTGGATAATTAATTCTATTTTCTAACTTCAGTCAAATGTGAAAAGTATTATGTTTTACAGTTGAGTCTATTAGTGTATTTAATACATTAATAATCTAGACTGGGATTTAATCAAAAAGTATTATGTTTTACAATTGTTTCTAATAAAGTGTATTTAATACATTAATGACCTAGACTAGGATTTAATCTCAACTGCCAATCTCAAATTCATATTAGGGTTTTTGCATATTCGGTCTTTGAACCAAGCATAAATACAAAAAAGATAGAATGATTCGAACACAATTATTATCAAATAGGGCAAGGAGAATACCAAAGTGCATCAAGGAGAAATGGAGAGGCCATATAATAGCCATACCTGTAGGCCACACAACAAATTTGTACAGATCTATATAGACAAGAAAGGAGAGGTCTTATGAAAGCCACACCTACAGGCCATACAAAACGTCTGAATGGATCAGTACAGGCCATATAGTTGCATCTTTTCTTCATATGTAGGCTATACTTTGTCTTGTTTGTATCTAGGGTGTCTTTCAGCAGTTGAGGAGAGAAAAGAAGGGGGTTTGTTGTCCAGAAGCGGTAGAAAAAGAAGCAGACCATACTATTGTACATTCATCTCTTATGTTGGCCATACACCTCAGTTTGGGGTGATTTGATCAACCATACAACTGCTATTTTTCTAGCAATTTGCAGATATTTCTTTGTGAGTTTTGATTAATGGAATGATTAGCTAATTTGAAGGAGAAATTATCTATGTATGTGTGTACATGAATTATGGTTCTTTTATTTACTATTTCCATCCAACTATTGTGTGATTGATGCTATGCTCCAAATTAAAATTTGGCATTATTTAAATTATATAATTAATTGATCTAATTGAAGAAATAAGAATAACTATCACCTGGGATAGGAAAATTTACATTTTTCGAGACAAATATTTTTAGAACAAAGAATTTTAGAAATGGAAAACTTTGCTTGGAGATGCTCCAACTATACTTTGAAACTTATATGGAAAGGGAATTTAACAATTTCTGATACTCTTTGGCTAAAGAGTAGAGAATTTTGTTGTGAAGATCAAGATCCATATAATTTTGATGGGGGTAGAAAGTGCCCTAGTGGGAATAGTCTAGAGAGGAAACATGAGAGCATAAAATGGAAAATTCAGAAAAGGTGAAGGACATACTCAAATATGTACTATAAAGTACAATGTAATAGCTTAATTGCTCAGGAGAAAGATTGTTAAACCTTCCCACCCAGGTCCCAATCCCTGCAACATGTTGACCCAAAGTGGCCTAGCTGAAAAGTACATCTCAACCTTAGGCCAAGAGTATCTAGCATATGTGATTTCCAGACTGTTGAACATATCCTAGGGGTATAGTGGTAAATCAATGGTAGTTTGATTTAATATATATGACTTGAGGGTTGTTTCATATATCCCAGGGAGTATAGTTGATCTAGTTTGATCTGGAGCCTACCCAACATCATTCTCATCGATTATTGATCCTGTTACCACTCATTTCGCATGAGTGTCAACTCATAGGAAAATGAGTTATGGGTGGAAATGTTGACCTGGTACTGGTTGGAAACAATGAAATAAGTAGTTTTGGGCATCTGTCAATATCATTAAATGAATTGTGGGCATGCAAACAATTGTTGTCAATTCTGGCCTCAAATCACCCACCTTGCATAAAATATGGGCACATTGTCAACAACAGTCATGACGAAAAGTAATGAAATCCTGGACAATCATGACGAAAAGTAATGAAATCCTGGATAGTCCTAGGAAGGAATAGTTAAGGATATGTTTATAGCAGTATCTGTGAGGTATTTGTCAGCGGTTCAAGCAAAGAAATGTGCTAGAAAAGGGTGCCAATAGTATGCTATAATTGTCTTGGATGATTCAGCTAAATCCAAACCAAGATTGGAGGATTACCACATTCTATAGGAGTTCAGGGATATATCTCCTGATGAAGTGCCAGGATTACCTCCAAAAAGATATATAGATTTTACCATTGAGCTTGTGCCTGGAGCAACACCAGATTCTAAAGCCCCTTACTGTATGAGTACGCCTGAATTGATTGAGTGAAAGATGTAGCTACAAATTCTGAGCATAGCTACAACCATCATAAAGATGAAGCAGAGTGGTCTTCAAGATAGTTCTGAGTGACCTAAGGACTAAAACAACAGTAAGACCTAGTAGCATTTCAGATGTCAACCTACAACAACACTATTCAAGTAGCAATGACTGTTATGAGAGTTCAGGGCAGTCCTCAACTAGCGATCCTATAGCAATTTGGGTTAATGATGAATCAACATTGAAATACTAGGAGATTGGATTTTGACAGACCTTCTCTCAGTCCTAGAAGAGTCTTCCCCACTCAGATCAATAGTTTCAAGGATCCATGGCCCCAGATCAGAGCATGGCCAATAATTCTGCTGGGACACTTCCAACCAACAACTAGAGCACATGTATGCCTGAAATAGTTTTCTATCGTTGATCTAGGGAGAAAAATTATAGAAAACGAGGGTGATGTTTCCCATGAAGGTACCTCTCCGAACTTAAAACCTACATATTAATCTAGTTTTGACAGTGAAGATCTATGGTGTGAATAATCGACTGACAACAACCACCGAGAGAGAGATGTTATTAGTTGCAGTAAGATACATACACTCTACCAATTTTGAGCACACTTCATCATAAATTACTTCAACCACTCCATAGATAATGAATCCAGATGAACAGAACCAGAAGACCACCATAAATACTCTTTCTTTTTCAAACTAAATACCGCAAAAGGATTTTGGATGTGATGGACCGCCAGAGAATATTCAATCTTGGGTCAAATTTGTTGCTTGTTGTTGAGCAAAGAAAATCAAGATCCTTTTTTACCATCTCTAAAGCAGAGAAACTGGCAGTCATGCTTTCCTGAGACACTATCAAGACTTGGCTCGATCATTACTGATGGGTTCGACTAGTTCTCAAGGAAAGATAAAATTATCTGAGTTGTGATATGCATTAATGGGAGGATCCATACAATGAAGAAAACCCAAGTCATCGATGTGCCCATATTTTTGGCAAGCAATAATTTCTTCTTAGAAGTGCCATTTCTTTCAGTTTGTCACTTGGGACCATCCCCTTCGCTCGCCATGAGATTATAAGATAGCATCACTTCTGGATTGTACGTGCAGGGTACTTGAGCTTTATCAATGGTGCATTTTTTCCCTTTTGGAGGTTGTGAGTTTGATGATTAAGGGGACACTTTATAGGTTGTCCCCCTTAATACATATGCTTTGTCTCTCTTATTCATAACTATGGAGGAGCTCTTTGAAAGTTCAAGATGGTGCACGTATGTTGCTTGGTGTAACTTTGAGGACTTTTTTGAAAGAGATTGAGCCTAGGCATTCTTGAAGTTAAAAGGGTCTTGTTAAAGGAGATCTTTTAAAATATTATCGTTCCTCATATGAGCGAAGGAAACTTTTGAGAGAGTCATCATGTGGGCAGGGTAGAAGGGCCTTGTGGGTCTTTCTCCCTTGTTGGTGGTTTTATAAAAGATTTTGGTTACCTTGTCAAGAACAAGTTACCTTATGGAAAAGGTTTATTGTTACTATGTGGATATGAAGTAATTGGGGAAGGTTTTTGAAGAATCCATTTGTGTTGCAAAGCGGACAAAGTAGACTTCATTGAGTGTTTCCAACCTCGTGGTTGGAGTTTGCTTGTTGGAATGTAACTTTGGAGAAAGAATTTGGAGGCGAAAGTGGGCATCCAACAATGGCTAGGAGCATTTGGTGGGTTGAATACCTGATCTTGGATATTTCTTAGAGTTAGTCTTGTGGATGTTACTTGGAGCATGTTCTTTTGGATGGGCCTTTGGAGGCCATACGACATTATCAACCATCTTGTTACTTGCTTGTTGGATATTTCCCCTCATTAAGGGCCCCATGTATCTAATCATTGTACAAGTGGCATTGACCACCTTATTTTATTGTATTAGTTGCTTGAAGTGGGGCTTGTGTTGTATTTTGCCCCGCTCTAGCCTAGATCTTAGGAAAATATTGATATTTTATTGTAAAGGAGGTTTTAGCCTCTCCTATAAATAGAGAGTCACTTCCTCTTTCATTTTCATGGTTGTTGGACTTTGAGATCTTCCTCTCTTTTGGAGCTTCAATGATATATCTTTCTTTGTGCAATTTGTTAAGGGTTCTTTATATGTGGTGAAAAGTGGTTGTCAACTCTTGAAGCTTCTTATTCTTCTTGGTTCTATTATTGTGCTTAAGGGTGTATGTTGTACTTTTCAATTGTTCTACAAACCGCTCACGATTTATCCTAGAATAGTTGGAAGGAGGGCATCCTAAGCTATTGGCTTGCACACTCTACTTTGTTGGTATGAGTGAATGTTTTAGACCTTGTTTCAATATGTGTTCGAGCTCTTTGGAAAGTCGTTTAAGGTATTTACCTTATCCATAGTTAATCTTAGGTGGCTAAAGACTTTACCCTATTGGTGCTCCCTCTTGAAGACCTTGAAGTCCATTGTTTATCCTCAATTAGGTGATGTGACTAGTGTGTCTTGACCTCTAACCTTTTGTTAGTTTTTCTTAAGATCTGATTAGATTATTTAGAATCTTTGTCTGAAAGAATAACAAGTACAACAAAATGCATAAGATATAAAAGATACACAAGACACAACTATTTTCATAGAGGAAACCATAAAGGAGAAAACCCCGCAAACTTCTTCATAGTAAGATGATCAAAAGCAGTAATAAGAAATGTTCAACAACTATCTTTTTCTCCTCCTCTGTCTGTCTCTCTCTCTCATGCGCCTTAGAGAGTGTGTGTGGTGTGTATAAATGGGGGAGAGCGCCTCCCTATTTATACCCTTTCAATTCAGTGACCAAATATAACATTTGAGCCTACATGTCATCTCACATGGGGCCCACTTCTCCTAGAGAGACTACAAGTACATATTACATGATGTTACATTGGGGACTATTGCCCCAACTTGCAACAGAGGTTGTACCTCAAGGTCTAGACACAATTTAGACATCCCGTAAAGGGGTAACACACATCCCCAATGGGGGTACAACAACATACGATGATAATATAGATCAGAATATCTTCCAAAGTTACAAATACATCAACACTCCCTCTTAATTATGCAGGTATTCTCTCTCTATAGAGTCATCAATACATTTGGTTATATCTTCAACACATCGTCATCATCATGGATTCATAGAGTCTTCATCATAGCTGGTTCCATCATATTCTTATAATTTGATCATCGTACCATACTATCTGTCATCAAAAGTTTCTACAATGCTAGCCCTTTTTCATGTTGGATGTAGGCCTAGCCTCCATGTAGGTCTTCAAATCATCAAGTAGGTATAGCTTAGGACTTATTGCATTGAAAAACCAGAAGGATATCCCAGGACTAATTATATGCCTTTGTAAAACCTGAAGGAGCATCCCAGGACTGATTGTATGTCTCTGCAAAACCTGAAGGATCTCTCAGAACTGATTATATGCCTCTGCAAAACCTGAAGGAGCATCCCAAAACTGATTATATGCTTCTGCAAAACCTGCAAGATATCCTAGGACTGATTATATGCCACTCCAAAACCTATGTACCCTACTGTTACCTCATCATCTTCATATCATCTCATCGTCACACAGAGTACAACCCAGATGCACATAACACAACACTTACATCCACAGGCATGGGAGGACCGGCCTACCACCATCCGAGAAAGGCTCAACAATTACATAAATGACCATGGGTGGATTAACCTACCACCATGTCGGAAAAGCTTCAACAATTACATCAACGACCAAGGGAGGAATAACCTGACACCATGTCGGAAAAGATAGATAGTTACATCAATGAGCATGGGAGGACAAACCTAACACCATGTCGAAAAAGCATGACAATTACATCAACGACCATGGGAGGACTAACCTACCACCATGTTGGAAAATCCTATGTGCATCTGCGTCTTCCAAACTCATCATTTCCCATTGGAAGGAACCTCTATTTGAAGTACACCAAGCTTCTCTCTGAAGTATTCAAACTTCACTTTGGTTAGCAGCTTGGTTAATACATTGGCTATCTGCTTGTTCGCCGCAACATACTGGAGCTTCACTGCTCGTATCTGTACCATATCCTTGATATAGTGATACTTCATCTCGACGTGCTTCAACTTGTCATGGAACACCGGGTTCTCAGACAACTTTACACAACTCTGGTTGTCGCAATATATACAAGTAGCATCGAACTGGAGATCAAACAAATCAGGTAGTAGCTTCCTTGGCCATACTGCATCACAACTAGTCAAACACGCTGCAATATACTCTGCTTCGGCTGTACTTAGTGCCATGCAAGATTGCTTCCTACTAAACCAAGTGATCACACTTGATCCCATACTGAAGCAACACCTCAAAGTTCTCTTCCTATCAATGGAATTTCCTGCCCAATCCGAATCCACATAACCATCCAGGTTAATCTTCTGATTCACATCATACATGAGCCCATAATCAACTGTACCATTCAGGTACCTCAGGTACCTGCACAACCAAACAATATCGTGAAATGACAATTGAATACTTATCTTTATTTTTTTGGTGGGTAGACTCCTTCTTGAGCCTCCAACTTCATCATTTCTTATCCAAATGCTAAGATGGATAAGAGGCTCTTCATGAGTTGATTCCTTCATATTCCTCATCTCTTGAGGGATCTTCTTTGAATTGAGAGAGTTTGATCTTTAGTTGTTCCCATATTCTCTTCTCTTATTATGAGTCGAGATTATTCTTGTGTGCACTCCTACCAGAGTCTACTGAAGGTAATCAACTTCCTTTTGGCATGCATTCCTCGAGTGAATGAACCCCATGATCTTGGGAGGCCATTCAAGGAGGTTATAGCAATCTCTTCTTCTTCTTCGATTGCTTTGTCATAGCATCGAACATTTCCTTTTGGTGTCTTCAAGGATGACACATGAGGGATGTGATGATCTCTAATAGAATCTGCAATGATTCTCTTGGCTCTAGCCATAGCCTCATCTTCCTCAGGCTCTTATAACTTCCTTATTGAAATACTGATCCAAGTCATTTTCTTTAAGGATCAGGGAGGTCCGATTTGAGGTGTCCGACCTGTTTTTGGAGCTGGCTGATCTAGGGTTTGTCAGAGAAACCCTAATTTCCAAACTTGGAATTTCAAACTTCTGATTGGACAGAAAGATGGGCCTCTTCAAGGCGAATTTTCCAATGCACTCCTTTTCTGAAAACAATTGTGGGAAGCTCCTGGAACAATAAGCCCTAGTTTTCCAATTTCTTCTACAGAAATGTCTGAAATTGATTCTATTGTATCTCCAAAGTTTTGGGTCATTATAGTCTTAAAAGTCTCACTAAGATAGCATGATTTGTCTTCTTTCCAACCCCATAGGTTAGAGTAGAAATGGATTATCCAAGTGGGACTTATGTCTACTTTCCCAAGGTGACTGTTTTGGGGACTGTTCAGCAGAGTGAACTTGTACGGACTGACACACGTCGCTATTTCACATTCTGTGTCTAAAAAGCATACCACAGAAACTAAACTCTGTTCCCTACCTACAAAATCTTGAGAGATTTTGTTTGGACCTTCCTAGCCTGAGATATAACAAATCTCCCTAGGTCACTTGATTATGTATGTATTTTGGAGGAGGCTGGAACCCTAATTTGAAGGAACCATATCACCTGAAGTATAGTGAATCTAAGGATGAAACTTTTTCACAAGGTACAACAAGAATTTATTTTCGTCCTGTAAAAGTTTCGGCTTCTGATCCTTCTCCAATATCGCGTTATAGAAAAAGTTCTAGAATGACTAAATTAAGTCTTCTAGGGTTTTCAAGCATGAAACCCTAGTTTCCATTAGCTGCCATTGTAGTTGTATTTCGGTTGCACAATGAAACTTATATGATTCAAAAAATACTACCACCAACAAATGCGACCTAGTGAGGCAAGTAAGAGAGGATTTGATACCGTGTTATTTTTTCTTAAGATCTGATTAGATTATCTAGGATCTTTATCTGAAAGAATAATAAGTACAACAAAATGCATAAGATATAAAAGATACATAAGACACAAATATTTTCATCAAGGAAACCATAAAGGAGAAAACCCTGAAAAATTCTTCAGAATAGTAAGATGATCAAAAGCAGTAATAAGAAATATTCAACAACTATCTTTCTATCCTCTTTTGACTGTCTCTCTCTTTCATGCACTAGAGAGTGTGTGTGGTGTGTATAAATGAGGGAGAGAGCCTCCCTATTTATACCCTTTCAAGTCACTGACCAAATATAACATTCGAGCCTATGTGTCATGTCATATGGGGCCCACTTCTCCTAGAGAGACTACAATTACATATTACATGGTGTTACATTGGGGACTATTGCCCCGACTTACAATGGAGGTTGTACCTCAAGATCTAGACACAATTTAGACATCCCGTAAAGGGGTAACACACATTCCCAATGGGGTTACAACAACATATGATGATAATATACATCAGAATATCTTCCAAAGTTACAAATACATCAACACCTTTGAAGAAATGGAATAACTTTTAAAGAGAATTCTTCTTGGTCTCACTGGTCAGTGTCATTTGATTCACCTTGACTCCATTTCCCTAGTTGGATATTGGCATTGAACTCCTAGTTCTCTCCATCATGTATTGAAAAAACCTTAAAACCTACAACCCATTTTGGTAAGGTTGTCTCATAAGCTACCTTTGGCCTGCTACCGACACCGTTATTGGTCCTTCTCGAGCCTCTCTCGGTTCTAGCCTACATATTATGCCTAGTCTCAACCTTCTTGATTTAGCATGGTTAACCAATGACCCCATTCATCATCACCCACAACAGACTCATATTCGTACCAAGCTTCCCCCAGACATCCCTAAGTTTGAGGGTAAGGCAAGAGAGGGTTCTCAAAATCACATTATGTCTTTTCATCTATGGTGTTCATCTAACAGCATAGTGGATGATTCCATCAGGTTTAGATTGTTCTAGCGCACACTCACTAGTTCTACAACCAAGTGGTATATCGAATTGCCTCATGCTACCTACCTTTACTTCTCCTCGTTAGCTTCAATGTTCCTTCAATACTTCCAGTTACTCGTCTATTATGATGAGGGAATGCAAAACTTATTATCCTGTCGACAGAACACAACTACCCATATCACGAATCATATCCATGAATGGTGTCATCGTCGTAGCTTGTTTAAGATCCAGTTAGATGATAGATATTCCTAGATTGGTTCCTCAAAACCTTAATCCCCCCATAGTCAAGGACGTCACATCTGAGCGCTCACAAACTGAAGAGGAAGCTATCCTTAAGGCCTAGCAGTTCAATCTGATATACACCCAATCAGGTTATATGTATACCATTATACCTGATGGTCCCCGTGTAGGCACCTCACGTTGAGATACATCGAGGGCATCTCATGCTGCTGATGGAGTTATCAACTCTATTACCTAGCACCCTCAGTTTTACTTGGCCTCTCCCATCATGCCACCCCATATAGGTAACACCCATAGTGTTTCCCAACCAGGTTACACCCCTGATTACTTACGTGTGATGGATCAATCTAGAGCTACTTCCTCCTATGCGTCTCATGGTTACGCCCCTGATTATTCATGTGTAACGACTCAGTCTGGAGCCACCCATTCCTATGTTCCTGTCACATCCACTCCTCACTTTCATGGACCAACTTGTTCGACACACTCGTCTTTCGACCAAACGACTTGCTTTGCAGCCCCACCAGCTCCTCTGGTCTATTATGCACCACCTGTGAAACCCACTCTGGCTATGGCCCCAACTCCTGTTTCTACGGGATGAGTCTACATGCAACAAAAACTAAGAACCAACCCACCCCAAATAACCAACAAGGGAAAGGAAGGAACAAGAGAGGTAGGAATTGGGGAAACAACCAGTCTCAAGGAGGCGACCAACAGGACAACCCTTCAAACAATAATGACACCGAGCCTCCTGCACAGAATCCCCAACGTCCTGCTCGACCTGGGAAGAACCCACAATTGCAGACTAACCATCTGTGTGATATCTGTAACACTTATGGCCATTACACTCATCAGTGTCCTCACTTGACTCATGTCCAACAACTACTCCAAAATGATAGTCAACGTGATCCCAACACGGTTGCTCTGGCTCTGCCAAACCCAACACCATCGGGTCCTCTACCTATGGTGCTCCAAAACCCCCTACCAAACCATGGAATGGTTGTAACCCAACACTTGGACCCACAAGCTCCCGCAACCACTGTTGCGGCCCAACCTGCTAAGGCTAGTGTCCATCACCTTATGGCATTATTGTACGAAGTCAACCTTCAGACTCGACGGAACCAGTATGGCTCCACCATGGAAACTGCTGACCCATCAATGGCATATACCTCTACCACCCCTGACATGTCTCAACACTTACCAAGACCCCCTACGGACCGGACTACTAGGGTCCCTCGGTTCCCTATGCATCGCAAACAATGCCACTGACAGAGCTACGCTCAACTATAGTATTGTTGACAACTTGGCCTAGTCCCCCACTTCCATGTTTTCCCTAGAAGTGCTTAAAACTTGTCCTTTGCAATGTAAAGCATTGTTGTCCATGCTAGGTGTCGTCGATCCCTCTAATTCTAGCTTTATCACCTTCGACCTGGATCAAGGAGAACCCAAGATGCCATCATCCATCTCCTTTCAATTTTTTATTACAATTCAAAATTTGGTTATTTATCGATGCATCATTGATGAGGGGGAATCCACCTATGTTATGTCAACCTTTGTTTGGCAGAAAATTGGATCTCCCACCCTTTAACCTTCCACCATCGCCCTTTGCACCTATGATGGTCATTATGCTCAGCCCCCAGGGGTTCTCACAAATGTTCTTGTTGAGTCATCCGGCGAAATGATATTGATTGACATTGAGGTTGTTAATGCCGAAATTAATTACAACCTTCTCCTAGGACATAGCTACATGTATTCCATGCGAGTCGTGGCCTCTACGGTCTTTCGACTACTGGTGTTCCCTCATGATGGGAAGATCGTCAGCATTGACCAACTGATGTACTATGATCCGAAGGCACCGACCACACTGGAACACATCCTTCCCACTGTCGACACTACCATCGATAGCATGTCCATTCCATCCTTATCTACTGTTGGTCTGGGATTGTTTTCCAACACTCTTATGACGGAGACCTTTTTGTCCTTACCACCTCCACATTCGACGACTAATATATCGTATTTGTGAACTATCACATCTGGTAACATCTCGACCATATCACAACCTCAGTCACAACCCCAACCACAATCATTGGTGAATGATTGGGGTTCATTCCCGGTCCACACGATTCCCTTCCTTTTTCCACCACCTGGAATCGTGAGCAAGCCTGTCATGGCTACTCTTAACTTGCCTAATTTCACTTTGGGTATTCCTGCTTGGTACCTTGATCTACCCACCCCACCCCCAACTCCCCAAGTTGTGTTGACTCATGTCCAACCTATTGAGATGATGTCACACCCACCTCCTAGTCCATTGAAGACTTCTCCTATCTCTACTCTTGCCTCTCCTCCTCCAAAGAAGGCTAGGGGTAAGGCAACCAAAGCAATGACCAAACTACGTCCAACTCCTACTTGTGCTTTGTGTGATGTCCAAGGCCATGTGACACAAAACTGTCTTGAGTTACCTCTCCTTCGCATCGACATGGACACTATAGACAAGACCGATGGTGCTTCAGTAGTCACCATCCTCGATCCACCAGGGGTTAAGAACAAGTCGGTGTGAACCAACCTTCCTTGTGTAGTTTGCAGTCTATACAGTCACTATTATCACCATTTCCCAGACTTTCTTGAGTATCGGTCACTTCTTCATGACCTTCAGAAACACTCCCGTGAGTCCAACATCATTGTCCTTGAGGAGATCCACCCTTTGGTTTCTTCCTCGGACACAACCAACACCATCTATAGGATATCTACTTCGAGTTGTCCTTCCTCCTTGTCGACCATGGAAAATCCCCCTGATCTATCCCGGCACCACTTTCACGATGAAGGAGAGATCCTTAAAACTTAGTCTATGGTGTTGAATTGGTCATTCCCATTGAATGCCAGATTCCATCACTCGGCCTTGCTGCTGAACTTTTACTTGGTACTTTACCATTAGAACAATGCCCACTTATGCTCGAACAGACCAATGAGGACCGTCATGTTGCTCTCCAGATGATCGAAGTAGCCAAGACTCAGTTGAAGTCCCATTTTGACTCCCACGTCCACCCTCGCACCTTTAGCAAGCAATACCTTGTCCTCATCTATGATCAAGCCAATGATAAGTTAGGGAAAGGGAAGTTTGATTCCATGTGGTATGGCCAATATGTCATTGATTGATGTCTCGCAAGGGGGAATACATCCTTGTTGACTCTGACGACCACCTCTTGAAGAATCCCCGCAATGGTCTCTACCTCAAGAGGTTCTATGCTTGAAGTTACCCACCATGAGTACTTTTGAGTCATAGTTTTTCTTTCTTGTTTTACATTTTTTTTACCACAAATCGGTGACCCCCTCTAGTAGTCGCTCCATGTCCAGCCATAGTGAGTCCATTGTAGAACTCCACTGCATCCTTTACACATCAATAGAGGGAATATATATGACACCTAGAATATATATGGTCCTTGAGAGTTGCATAGTGAAAAGTGGTTAAATTTAAAAAGTATTTTGTCATAATGCCCTCGGATGCGTGCTATTCATGTTTATTATTATGGAAAGTTAAATTTCTTGATATTTGGACTTGATGAAGACAACAAATTCCAAGTGAAAATGAAAGGATGGATGAATTGTAGTACCTATACTAGTTTTTTTTGTTTTTTGTTTTATGCAAGTGTTGTGTTGTGCCTTTATTTTGCTTCTTGCTTAGATTGTTTCTTGGAACTCCTAGTGTGCTCCAAAAGTGTTTCTTCCTTTCCTATAGGAACTTGAACATATCTTCTACATGTATGTGTTATACTACATATTGCACATTGCATAGGTATGAGAGTACCCTAAAAAAGTATTGTTGCAGCAAGAGAAGCATATTTTGAGGAGTGCTTGCAGCTCATGAAGAGCAATCCAAAACACTTTCCCCGCAGCCTTGAAATTTTCAAAGATGGAAAAAAGTGTTCTTATTCTGGAGGTCTACGATGATCATATGTTTAGTGCAGAAATTTTTGAGGATGTTGTTATGGCATATTGCATCACTTGTTCTTTGAAATAAGAGTTCTAGGGGCATTTCGTTCACGTGCTCTATGGAAAGAAGTGTAAACAATTGCTATGCTGTGGATTACAATTAACAAGGTTTCAAGCTTAGTCAATGAACTTTGGAAGAATTCCAATCACCAGGAATCCATTAAAGGTTGCAAAAAATTGTATTATATTATTGCAATGATATTCAAAGTGCCATAGACCTTCTTGTAACTTTTGAAGAATGGGTGGAGGCTTTAATGATTGGAATCATTGGATTTTATATGACATGGGGGAATAAATAAAATCTCATCCTAAACTCATATTGGAGTATGAAGAAGGTGAAGAGAGGATAGGAAAAATATTTAGCATGTTATTTGGTTGTAAAATGATGATTTATTTCATTGTAAAATGGTGATTTCTTCTTGAAACTAAATTGTAGCTGGAGGTTCAAGCAGAGGAAGATGTAGATGATGGGTGACATATTTTCAAAAAATAGAAACAATTTTAGTTGAATGGATGCTCACACACTTGGTATGAAGCTTTTCCTCACATTTTATTGCTTGTATAGGCATTTTTTTTGTAGTACCAAGTTTTTACCATTAATGATAAAATTAGGTTTTATTCTAAAGTGATGCAATATCCTTGAGCCTTACTATAATTTTTTTTTTCAAATTCAATGATCACATACTTTGTTTCTGCTATTATTTTCTCTAAAATATCTATTTTTTTCCAATGATATGACTTTATGCTACTAAAACTCATTATGACACACTCCTCGATGATTTCTTCAAAGCCAACACCTTAGCTATTTTGAGTTTCCAAAATTCTTTCTACAAGAATTTAATATTATGTAGGATACTTTACTGATAATATGGGTTGTTTTTCTTGCATCTATGGAAATTATATTGCACAGACTAACAAGGTAATAAATAATGGGATACATAGTTTGACAACAAGGTGTTAACTAGTTAAGGCCCACTTGATATTGAGTTTCATACAACCCTATTTCTAAAACTTAATTGTTTTGCTAGTCCTACAACTATACAAGGGTAAACCGACTATATTTAAGTTTGATGATACCACTAACAAGTCTACCAAGGATTATTTCAATGGTCATTGGTTTTCTCTCCATAAGGATTTAATCTAATTTGACACTGTTGATGATTAGCTCATCTAGATTTGATTCTATAACCACTAAATATAGGCTTGGTAAAAGGTTTATTTGCTACAACTCCATTTTTGAAGTGATTTAACCTTGCTATTATGAATTATCGTATGCTACTTTTTTACTCAATGTTTATCAAGAAAATAATATTGAAAGCTTGCTTTTGTTATGGGTAGAATATGTGGGATTCTTTGACCTTTATTCAAAATAATACATGTTCTAGTTGTGATAGTAATATTTTTACATGTATGGTGTTTTTTATACAAATCCAATTTGGTCCTGTGGCCATATCCTATGTATAGGAAACATACATGTTAGAACAAATGTTTGGCACATGTCAGACACATGCCTTAGAGGCATCGAACTCTAAAAAACATTTTTTCATGTATTTTCTCAATTTTAGCTATAGGGGAAGAGCTCTCATGGTCTCTCATTGTGCAGGTGAGGTGAAAAATCAGGATTTGAAAGGATTTCAATTGTTTTGTAAATGTTCATTAGAGGAAATTTGAGGTCTAAAATGGGCCTCCTAAGGAAAATAATAAAATAATAGTCATTAATTTTGGAGGAAGAATGAAAAAACTACTTTTTGGCTCATATTTTCGACATATCTCCCTGTGTTTTTACAAAAATTCCGAGCGGGAGATCTTGTTTGATGCGGAATATAATTCTGCATCCAACGAGTACCCACACTGCATACTTTTGATAGACTCTGCTACCCCAAAAACAATAATAATCACATTTTTTTCAGGTATTTATTATTTTTGGGGTAGCGGGGCCTGTCAAAAGTATGCAATGTGGGTACTCGTTGGAGGAAGAATTAAATTCCACATCAAATGAGCTCTCCCACTCGGAATTTGAGTAAAAACACAGGGAGGTTTGTCGAAAATATGAACAAAAAAAATAGTTTTCTTTTATCACAAATATGTCAATTCAACCATTATGGTTGACTCGTTTTATTAAAATTCTATTGGTTCTTGAATTGCAACTCATAAAATTTATTGTTGGCGCATTTTCTTATAAGGCCCATTTTAGACCCCAAATTTCCTCTAATGCTAGTTTCTTAAAATAAATGGATATATATAATGTGTTTATCCAAACTGGCCCTTCTTTTGGAACTAGGCAAGATAGAAACAAGGGATTTTGTAGGTATTTGAAATGTAATAGACAGAAAGGAAATGAACACCTATTACAGACAGCTAAAGAACATTGTGAATTTTGTAAGCTTGATATTTTTTGTAAAGCTGGAACTCATTGCGAGATGTTTGATGAAGAAAGGATTATGTTTCTTATTTAATGAAAGTTCCCTTGGACTGGTTTAAAAACCATTCTTTATTTAGAATGGTATATATTTTCCTATTGGAAAATATATATAATATGTCCATGTTTCCTAGAGTGTGTCAACATGTCCCATGTCAAATACTCGTATTTCCATGTCTGTGTGTCATGTGACTTAGCTTATGACCCTGCCAATATTCAAATATGTAGCTTTACATAGATATCATCCTTTAGTTATTTTCCCCTAATCTTACGATAATGTCATGAAATGTAAATCTAAATCCCTATTCTATTACATGGACTTATGATACTGCCATAAAATATAAATTTAATACCAATCATTATTGCAAAATTATCCCTCTTTTTGGATAATGAATGATGATCCTTTTTATATTACCTTGAAAGTATTGGGATTAATATATTTCGTAAGAAATGCACTTGAAACTCTATAGATGGCATCAAAAATATCTTTAACATGGCATCAACAAATCCTATTACTTTCAAATTATGCATTTCAATGACTTCAATATTGTAAACTCTTTATATATGGGTGAAGTGGTCTTATTGAGGGTCGTGCTTATCCCAATGTATTGGTTGTGGCTTATCATTGGTTAGTAGAATAAGGAAATGTGACCCCTTCTATCTCAACCCGGATACATATGCACATACATAGATACAAATTATGTTAGTTGACTATTGATATTATGGTTCTTTTTCATCAATTTGCATGATGCAATTTAGTGAGCATCCATGGTAAATGTGTAAGGTATTTTAAATGCTTGACATATGACAATTTTTAATATGTTCTCAAAGCACATCAAGAGGGCAGTGTAAAGATTCACATGCTTTAAGCGTTTCCCTATTGCAAAATATAAGCTTTGGAATATTAAATGCACTTTATGCAATATTACGAACACATTTAATACTAATTTAATTATAAGCTTCCATGTGCACTTGATGTTGTTAGTGCGCCTTAGTGTAGACTTAAACTTGAATCCTCTATCAAGGAAATCCTTGGATACTATGTTTGGTTGGCATATGAAGTTCATAAAATGACAAACTTGTTGTTTAGGTAAATAATAGTTTACAGTTTTGTTGAACATGATAAAATTAAAAATTTTGAGATGAGAAAATAGTTATTTTTTATAACTTTCAAAATGAGGAAACAATAAATTATAGCCATAATGTGGAGAAGTTGTCACCATAATTTTTTCTTCTTCTTTATATATTGACGACTTTAAAGCACTTCTTCCCATTGTGGTGAAGTTTATGCACTTTTAGAACTTCTTAAACCATGATGTATGATTATGTAGGATATCACTAATTAAGTCTAGTGACCTATACAAACTTTTGTTGCATAGTAAAAAGTATGCATTGATGGTTTTAGGCTAAAAATAATGCATCTTATTGTAATCACATTTGTACACCTTACCTTCTCTTTGGAAAGTGTACATTGTTCAGTTCATGCTCATGTTAGTACAACCTATTGAATTATCTTTGGGGTTCATTGGCCACTTTGATGTGATTGAGGACACAAATGAGGAGATGAATTCTTCACTCTTCTCTCTTCAACTATTGGCTTCTAGTTCCAGCACAAGCTCACATGTACATTTTAGATAAAATGCTCTAGATCTAGTATTTTTTCCTTTTGTAGCTTTGTTCTTATATCATAGATCTTTTCGTGTTGTCATTAGTGTGGCTATGGGCACTACTTGTGCAGTCCCACAATGTATTGCACTAATTGTACTATTTTAGTCCCATTTACCAACTTTTTTGTTCATTCATTGGACATTAACAATTTTATCTTATATTATCTTATCTGCATGTTATTTGGTTTATGGATGATTGCAAACTATTTTGGATGAGTTTCTACTGAAAACTTGGAGCTTCTCAATGCCATTGTCTATTTATTTGGTCCTTGGACAAAAGTTTAAACTCTTCGTTATTTTTTACTCTGTACTTGTGTTGGAAGCAATCCAAAACTACAAAATTTAATTAGAGAGATTAAAGCAATCCAAAACTACAAAAGTCAATTAAAGAGATTAAATAAAAAACAAATCAGGTTAAAGTAATGACCAAGGACCTTAAAACGATGTAGTTCATTTTGCATTCTATCCCAAGCATGAACAAGTAGAGAGTAGAATGGTGTGTTAATGTTTTTTATAGGATGATACATGTTGTATATATCACAGCGCAAACAGGATACAAAAGGAGGCCTTACGTTTCGACGATATGGCACCCTAGCGCTTGTAGAATAAAGTAGACAATAGCCCATGTACAAGCACATTGATACCATTCATATGGAGGTGGAGGCCAAGGAAAATTAGGTCATACATTGTGTCTCTAAGTCAATTCCAGGGTTTACACTTAAACGACAAACTATAACGATTGTCTGAAGATATCGATAAGCATTCAAGTTCTTTGAGTACTTGTTTCTGAATAATTGCATTATGGATATATCTTGTTTTAAATATCAATAAGGGATTACTATTTTCTAGAATATTATTGTAGATTTTTATGAGGATGACAAACAAGAAGCCGTGAGATATGCTTGAATTTGATTTTCACATTTATTAACAATTTTATGCTAGTCTAGCATTTTCCTAGTGTAATTGCTTGAAATCATAAGTTGAGGCGGGGAAAAAGCATAAGTTTGCATTTGTAATTTTCCCAAAAGATTGCTATTGTATACCAGGGGAAACATGTTGTGGTTACATATGTTGAATCCATACAATTTCATCTTTAATTGCATTGACTAACTAGACTTCGATCTTTTTATTTTCTTAGATAAAAATATTTTCTAGGTAAAAAAATGGCACATGAAAAATGGTTAAAGATGAGGCTTACCATTGATACTCCAAGTTTAGCCATGTACATTGGAAGGACAAAACAAAATTGTTATACCGATGGAAATGTGTATGAGATTCATTGAACTAAGTGATAAGAACGGAGCAACACCTATAAAAAAGTGATCTCTTCCATACACTCTTTATAGGAGTGTATGACCACCCATCTTGGCTTAACAACCATGATGAATTCCACAAATCAATGCCCCCCTTGTGAGGGCACACCAGCCTACGAGAGGTAACCATTTCAAAGTAAAAGTATAAAACGAATGTGGAAAACATTATTAGTATTGATAAGAAAATAAATTATAAATACTTTTAACATACTTGTAATAAACTTGTTCATAGTAAGATCAAAATAGTCAATGTCCCAAAGTGGAAATGTACTGGAAATTGCGTAAGCAATCATTATTAAGTGGCATTACTATATATGTGCAATTTACTTCTTACTAGTTGCAACATGCTTTCTTATCAAAGTTCAATAGTGGAGTATTGACATGTGGATAAAGATGGAAAATTGGAGGCATTTTCTACACTAATGGCAATACAGAAGACGACTATCCTTCATTTTTATACATCCAAGGTTAATGTGTCATAATTGCAAAGTAAAAGATGTAGTGTTAGCTTGACTCATGAATGACAAAGATGAAGGTAAACGTACAGATGGGAGTTGATGTTATGGGGACAATGTCCTAAGTTGCTTAGTCAAATATCAGTTACCTCAATCAACCAATTTGGGTTAACCGGTAATTATTATGCCCTAGTTATAATTTTAACGAGGAAGTTATTGAACCTTCTAGTGATATACATATAATACAATAGTTTCTTTTCTAATGAGATTTATCTCTTTAACCCCAATGTTTATCCAAACTAGCCCTTCTTTTGGAACTAGGCAATATAGAAACAAAGGATTTTGTAGGTATTTGAAATGTAATAGACAGAAAGGAAATGAACACCTATTACAGACAGCTAAAGAACATTGTGAATTTTGTAAGCTTGATATTTTTTGTAAAGCTGGAACTCATTGCGAGATGTTTGATGAAGAAAGGATTATGTTTCTTCTTTAATGAAAGTTCCAGCACTCTTCTCTCTTCAACTATTGGCTTCTAGTTCCAGCACAAGCTCACATGTGCATTTTAGATAAAATGCTCTAGATCTAGTATTTTTTCCTTTTGTAGCTTTGTTCTTATATCATAGATCTTTTCGTGTTGTCATTAGTGTGGCTATGGGCACTACTTGTGCAGTCCCACAATGTATTGCACTAATTGTACTATTTTAGTCCCATTTACCAACTTTTTTGTTCATTCATTGGACATTAACAATTTTATCTTATATTATCTTATCTGCATGTTATTTGGTTTATGGATGATTGCAAACTATTTTGGATGAGTTTCTACTGAAAACTTGGAGCTTCTCAATGCCATTGTCTATCCATTTGGTCCTTGGACAAAAGTTTAAACTCTTCGTTATTTTTTACTCTGTACTTGTGTTGGAAGGGAACTTTCATTAAAGAAGAAACATAATCCTTTCTTCATCAAACATCTCGCAATGAGTTCCAGCTTTACAAAAAATATCAAGCTTACAAAATTCACAATGTTCTTTAGCTGTCTGTAATAGGTGTTCATTTCCTTTCTGTCTATTACATTTCAAATACCTACAAAATCCTTTGTTTCTATCTTGCCTAGTTCCAAAAGAAGGGCCAGTTTGAGAATATAATTTTAAATATTGATTTTTTAAAGTTTATTTATTAATGATCTTTAATGGGATTTGGAACCTCCACCTTAAACCTACCATTTAATGGCCTTGCCTGGTTCTATTGAGAATTATATATATGCTTATATATTAATCGAGACAACAAAATAAGTTCACGGGATGTTACATCCCCCTTCATCTACCATTCACTCACTCCACTTATCATACGTTACTAGAATTAATGTTATCATGCATTCCTACTTATATATTTATATTCTAGATTTGAAACTCTACTTTGTACGCAATATGTATTGGTATTTTGGCATTTTATGTTGCATTCACTTTTATCCATTTATTAAAATAAATTGCATCTTATGTTTTGATGAAATAGATTTTTCCTTGTCCCATTTATGCCAATTATTTAATTGTTGTGCATAATTTATCATTTCAATTTCAATTGTTTATTTGCACGAAATCTCAACTAAATTGATTTGATTCAAAGAAAATTTCTTATTATAGTCCTAATTTGGCCTTAATCCTATTAAATACTAGAGGTATACATGACTTTGGTTTCTAATCTAAGGTTTCTTTTATGTTTCAAAATGGTTCACAATTCAACTCGTAATCAACTTGTCGCTAACTCTTTTAACATGGTTATATCTCATTTTTTGTTTACATTTTTACGTATGTGTGATATCAAAACACTCCTAACTTACCAATCTCTTTCTTAGATGCAATAAAAAATTCATAATAAAATTTGAATAACTTGCATCTCAGTAAGACTTATTTCCTCTTTTCAAGCTTGTGTTTCTTCCATTAATGGCATTTCCAAAATTCTTTAATTTCAAGCATATGTTATATGTAGCTTTCTATTGGCCGGGAAATGTGACTTATAGGGTATTGTGGCCAACTACTGAAAAACAGTCCACACACTTGACTTACTACAATCTCGTATGTGTTTGGGATAACTGTTTTTAACAGGTTAAAGGCCCTACTGCCTGTAAAATATGATCTCAAGGTAGAGAGTCTCTTGGGATGTATATGGTAAGTTCTATTTAATCAAATAAAACTCAAATCAACTAAATATCTAATTGAAATGACTAACTAATGCTAATAAATATCTTAAACTAAAACAACAAATAATAGTAGCTCCTAATCTAGATCTATAATGACCTAAGATGCAATATGACTATCCCAAAAATGGGAGTTGGAATTAATAATCAAATAAAAAATTTTATTTGATTATTTGATCTATGATCCTGCAATGTTAGGAAAGCCTATTTTCAGCAGATACAGATCTAAATCAACTTACAATAAAATAATATTTTTTCATAAATCAATTTGAAAATGAAACAAAACTCATAATCAAAATAAATTTAACATAGTATTGAAGCATAAAATAAATTACACCCAAGTACTAACGCTGAAATAAATAAGTTCAACTTACACAGTCAGTACTTTGTATGAAATCATATCATTATCAACTGAAGAAAAGAAACATGAAGAAGTTCATTTACTTTTCTATATGACAATTAATTATCCATACTTCAACGCTAAGTACTTTGTTCAGAATCCATTAATAAAAGTGTTTTCTTCACATATAATATAAAGATACATACATATGAAAAGGAAATTCAACACAGGAAAACAATATTAAGACAGCATGATAATAACTGATAGACCCAGCTAATGTCTTCAGTATGTCTGTAAAACATAGCAATCCTCAGAAATAGTTCTAAAGGAACACAAATAAAACAGAATAATATTAAGTGTTGTATTATATTTGTTCATCACAAGTTTTAGGATTCCAACCCCTTGCTTCCTTTCAGAAGTTGCTTATAAAGGAAAATAAAAGACTACAACCAACTAACTAGAAATCCTATTCCTTAGGAAAGATCCCAATCATATCCAAATAAGGTGTAACCATGACCAGCTTCATAGGCACATTGTTACAAAATCATCCGAAAAGAAATATATGCCCAGAGTTTTAACTTACTAGAAAAATTCCAGTGTTATACTCTCCCAATCATAGTAACATCATACTGGGTAATCCATGCTAACAAAAACTTAGAAATAGGAACGAAGTAATTACTGAGCATCAAATCAGTTGTAAGTCCCGAACATTCTTCATTGAGTAGCCACGTACAATCAAAAGACACGAAGGCAGACCAGCATCTAGTTTCATCCCAACGGTTCCTTTGACACCTATACAAATTAACAAAAAGTTGTTTAGAAAAATTTAACGATGATCAATTTAGCATGAGCGAGATATCTGCAGAATTTTAATTCTGTAGATATCTCAATTTAATCATTTAGACCATGAATTGAACCGAAACTGATGAACCCAAAACATCACTAACCTGTAAGAATCTATCCAAAACCCTCTGTATGCATAATGTAAGATACAAAAGACCAAATTTAGAAGTCACCAAAAAACAAAATATCAGGTTTTTAAGGCCGACGCAACTGAGAATTGAATGGGTACACTTCTCCTAGCTTCATTCAATTTAGCCCTGAACCTGACAGCCATGGTCCTGTTACTCCTATTCTGTCTTTTCAATATTTGATTCTTTAACAAAATTCTTTTCATCATTTATTTGCATTTCAACTTTTTTCCTCTTAACACATCCCATTTCTCAACCCAGGTGATCAATTCAACTTTTAAAGCTTTAATTTCTTCCATGGCTATTGTTTGAATAACTTGTGCTTCTTTTAAATCTGTTTGCAGGGAAGAAATCAATTGGGCATGAGGATTCGGATTAGTTTGGTATTTTGACTCTCTTTTCAAGTTTACTTGGGCTTCTTCAGTTAAGTGAGGCTTTCTGTCAATTTCTTGGATACCTTCACGATTTACTTGCTGACTGTCAACCACCTTGTCTGCAGAGATAGAAACGTATTTAAGATCTAACATAGATGGGCCTATTGGAGCTGGATTCATTCGAACGTTTATAGAATCAATCAAATCAATAACTGAGTCATCCCCAATGCTCAAATTCCTCCTGGCAAGCAGAGCGACTGTCATACTACATGTGGTTCTTCATATAGACGGTTTGCTCATAGCACTGCTAGTCTGATTCTCAGCCTTTGTTTGCTTCGTATTAACCTGTGTATGAGAAGAAATCTTGTCTTGACAGGTTATAGGAGCTGAGGGTTTCCTTCCTCTACCTTGAAAATTATTTGTAGGAGTTTCAACACTAGTTTCCACCTCAATTTTCACATCATCCAGACTTAGGATTTGATCGGGCTGAAACCCTTCGTCCCCCAAATCATCTTGAGAACCAAACTCCTCGACTTCAAGCTCAACCTCTTCATTGTTTACCCACCTACGTCGAAGCCTAGGCCTCTATTTGGGCCATTCCTCGTTAACCCCAAACCCATTTCTCAGAAGGAAAGAATCCTAGGTATGAACTAGTTCTTCCAACCGACTGGACACAAGAATTTTAATTAACCCATGGTGGAATAAACTCCTAGTTTTGTCTCCAACATTAGACTGGTAAGTGGATGCCATTTTATGCAAACTGTTCAAAAATAAAAAGGGCATATTGACAGGGTAACCCTTAAATATCAACAACAGTCGAAGGTGATAAAATTGCATCTGAGATAGCGTGCCCTCACACGTTACATACCTGATGATTAGCTCCAGAAGAGCCCTCCACTTCTTCATTAATAACCGAGATGGGAAGCCGGATTTGAACTTAGTTTTCCGATGAGTAGGGGTGAGAAACCCTTTCCACTGGTCATTCTTAATATGTTTTCCTTTATACCACTTCTCACCAGTTAGTGGCAAGCAAATAGCTTGAGAAATGAACTTCTTAGACATCTTAATCTCAACGTCTCCCACATGTGCACGAACCCCATCAAAAGACTCTGTGAATGCCTTAGAAACTGCCATATTAAAACCAGAAAATTTTCGAAGGAACTCCAACCATTCATACGGCCTCAACACAATCTCTCGACACTCGGGAGTAGCATACAGGTATTCGTCGCCAATAAGTTCAAACCTAGAAACTGGAGCCATGGCAGCGGATACACAAACCTATAGGGTTTTTGAAACACATATTACAAGATGCAATCATTTCATCAACAGTATAGGCATTACCAACAATACTCCGAAATACCCTATTTTATTAAAACCCTGAAAACCTTCCTGTAAGTCCATCATAACATGAATTGGCAGAGACAAGAGTTTGCGAAGACAACTTACCAAAACATAATGATCCGTAGGAGAGTCACACAGGCGAGTTATTGCAAGTGATGTTTGCATGATTCAGGATTGACAGATAGCAACCGTCAAATGACATGACTACCAAAACCTTAGTTCCACCATTACTCTATCATTCATTGTGATTTCATAACGTGGTAATAATGGAGGTTAATTCATCATTTTTTAACACATGACTCAATAATTTCCAAAACCTTAATTCTTCATTTATCGAATTCAATCGTAAAAATATAATCACCTTAGCATATAATTAATATCTTAGGGTAAAGGTCAAAATTGATCAGAGAATAATTTGATAATGTGACCAAACCAATGTCGAAAACCTAGAAAGTGACTTTAGACCTTCATCACAAACTATAATACCAACCTATTTCAAAAAAATGAATTTGAAATAAGTGACGAGCATATAGTATAGTAGGGTTCATGAAGATTCAAATTAAATTCACCTTAAAACTTTTGACAACTAAGATAAAATAAATAATTCAGAGGTGATGAAGCTTTACCAAATTTTCCACATGAATCAGAAATAACAGTTATCACATCATGTAGTACATAGTTTGAATTAATAACTAATATATTCATTTGCTTTTAATCAAACATGAGTGATGAGTGGAAAAATAGGAGCTACCAATATTCTGTAATTATAATTCTTCTGATAATTGACAGAAATGAAGAATTAAGATCATAAGAGTTTAATTTTTTCTATTACTAATGTTCAACTAGTCCGAATCGATTAGTCAAGTAAGTTTTTGTCAAGAATTCCTTAAGAATAAAAGATTCTTAGGGCACTCCTAAGATATCAATGATGAGTTTTCTTATCCAGACAAAAGAATCAATATTGCTTGAACATTATCAATCTTCAAATTGTTTGTGTCAAAAAATGCTTTGAAGGGTGTTTCCTGCCAACAATTGGCAACATGCTAGGACCGAACCAGTTATCTCTGTATGAAAACACCATGCAAACTTCATATAATCACAAATAATGCCAATAAATATCGAATCTTTGCCTAAGTGACTCAAATTCAAAACAGTCTGAATATGTGACTAGACCTCAACATATTTCTATAACAACCCTATGACTGTCATCTGAGTATTTTGATCCTAATCAGACTCAGGCAAAAACAAGATGACTTAATTCCAATGGAGATCCATAAGGTCAAAAACAAGTTAACCAATACCCGTATAGATATGGCTTCTCAAGAATATCAGTTGGTTTTCCCCCACATTAAAAAAACACATTAAACAATATTCCTTTTCTTTTACTTTTTTTTTTATCTTTTCTTTTCTTTGCTAGTATATATACAAATCATATTCACAGAGACAAACATGAAAAGAATTAATCAAAAACACTATCTTAGCTTGGTGACCAAATAGATAGCCTTATTCACCAACCCTACCAGAAACTGATCAGGCCAGCTCGTGATGAGACTTCCTGTCTCTCAGTTATGAAGCTGAGAGTCACTGTCATTGGCTTGGTAACCAAATTTTGACAACGTCATTCCAATAGAATTTATGATCATAAGCAGGACGGCTCATGATGAGACCTCCTATCTTCTGATAATGCTTTTCATATTCACCTAAATTTAAAAGTATTGTCCTAGTCGAATGACCAAATGTATTCCAAAAATGGGGGAAAGGAAACCATAGACTACTCAAAGTGCTTAGAGATAACCAGATATCTTTAACAAGTTTTCAAGCTTAGCAGACATCTATTGAAATCAGTAAATAAATTACCCAAAGTACTTGATCTGTAAGAAGACACTCAAAGACAACAATCAAGGACTGCTGACAGCAAAATTGAGGAGGCTTAAATTGCCACAAATCTGGAAACCAATCACTTATTAAAGATCCGATACTCCCTGTCATCATAAATGACTACAGTATGGTATGCATTTCAATCATCAGGTTCTAAGTTCATGCAAAATGATTCATGTTGAATCTTGTGATTGAATAAATGAAATGTTTATTTTAAAAAAAAACCGAATATTCACAGAGGCAGAACACAGACTTATGTACAGCAAATGATCTAAAGAGTTGGATTATTTTCATAAATTATCACCTAGAATTGTGAATAAGCATTATGATGATGATAATAACGAAAATAATTAGTAAATGTAAGATAAAAAATTCCAACCAGAAATCAACATAAACTGCAATCTTATGTACAGAAATCTACATAGATGGAAATATACAATGGAAAGATTTGATGATGTGCAATTATTGAAAGTACTTTTTAAGAGCATGCCCATTTACCGGGAGGGTATCGAGCTGTCCTTGTAAAGTCTTTAAATGGAAGGTATTTGGACCAAGATTTTCTGCTATAACATACAGACCTAACCAAAGACGTTGAAATTTGGTATGTTCCCCTTTATCCTCATGTGCTTTGTCCCATCTCAAAACCAGATCATATACTTGCAATTCTCAATTCAAGGACAAGCCACGATCGAACCATGCCTTAATAATTTTCTGGTGTTTCACAAAGTGTTTCTTGGCATTTTGTCTTTCTTCTTCCAACTTCAATAGTAGATTAATTCTTTCTTCTATGGCTGAACATTCAGTCTCTTGTACAGCTTCTGCAAGCTGTAAGGAAGGTAAAAACAGGTTTGGGGGCAGAATAGCATCTATTCCATATACCAGAAAGAAGGGAGAATTACCAATAGATGATTTTGGAGTGACCCTATCAGCCCACAGAGCTTGATGCAAGACAGTATGCCAATTCCTATGATTTTCAGCTATGGATCTTTTCAAAATTTCAGCAAATTCTTATTTGTGGATTCAACAAGGCCATTTCCTTGTGGATAGTAGTTTGCTGAATATCTAATCCTAATTCCATTTTCTAGAGAAAATTCATTCAATTCTCTAGAAGAAAAATAAGATGCATTATCAAAAACAAGAGTTTCAGGCACTCCAAATCTGGTAATTATATTAGCTTCAAGGAAATGTAATACCTGATTCATATTAACCACTCGCAGGGGTTCAGCTTCAGACCATCGAGTAAAATAATCGGTAGTAGTTATAATATACTTATGCTGAAGGGAGGAGGATGGATTTATTGGTCCAACGATATCAATTCCCCATTGTTGAAAAGGCCTGTCTACCATCACAGGTTGCAACGGAAAAGCTGGTTTTTTAACTCTGCCAGCTGTGGTCTGACAATCCTGACATCTTCTAATGAAAGCATGAGCATCTTTAAACAGAGTTGGCAAAAAATAGCCTTCCCTCAGAATTTTATGAGCAATAGTATCACCACCAAAGTGGCCACCAGCGGGTCCATCATGTAGTAGTGTTAAAACTAAATCAGATTCTTCCTTCTCTAGACAACGAAGTAGAACTCCATCTACATTCTTCCTGAAAAGTACATTATTTATCAATTGATAGGGTGCTGATTTTAATGTCACTGCTCTTTTCTTTTTTGGATCTAAATGATCTAGGGCAATGCCAGTTTCAAGGTAGATGCAAATGTCAATATACTGTGAGCTAACAGGATCTGGGATAAAATAGATTTCTTTCTGCAATAAAACATCATCTAAAGGCGTGTCACTCTGGTCAACAGCGAGATGTGCTGATTCAGTGGCCAACTTACACAACCCCAAACCTCATATGACATGAGAGGGTTTAATCTCTATATCATATTCCTGAAGAGTAGCCATCCAATGTGCTCTTTTTTCTCCAAGGTCCTTTTGTACCAATAAATTTCTTACAGCACTAAATGGAACAATTACCTTGGTTTTGGACTTAAGAAGATAAGGGAGGAAATGTTTTATTGCTTTGAACACAGCAAAAGCCTATTTTTCCACTTCATGATAATTTAGTTCAGCTCCCTTTAAATTTGAGCTCGTGAAGGATATAGGTACTTCATCCTCCTGCTAATTCTTCTGAGTAAGAATAGCTGCATAAGATACATCAGATGCAAAAGTATAGATAATAAAGTCTTTCCTAAAGTCAAGACTCACAAGTGCAGGTGCCTCAGCTATGGATTCTCTAATCCTGATAAATGACTGCTTTTCTCTATCCCCCCATGAAAAACTACTATCTTTTTTAATCATATTCTGAAGTGGACGGACAATTTCAGAAAAACTTGGAACAAATCTCCTTACGAAATTTATCTTTCCCAAGAAGGATTGCATGGATTTTTTGGTAGCAGGAAAAGGAATTTTAGAAATGGCTTCTGTTCTCTCTAGATCAATCATGATACCTTCTTTTGACACTACAAACCCTAGCAAAATCCCCTCAGTTACTGCAAATATCGACCTTTTGGGGTTCAGGGAAATACCAAATTTCTTGCAGCGTTCAAGCACTTTTCGTAAGTGTGAGATGTGATCAGGCCTGTTTTTTGAAAATACAGTAACGTCGTCCAGATAGACAACAATAGAATGGTTTGTAAAACCTCTAAAAGAAACATCCATCGCTCTTTGGAATGTAGCCCCAGCGTTTATTAAACCGAAAGGAATCTTCCTGTAGGTATAGGTTCCCCAAGGTGTCCTAAAAGTGGGTTTCAATTGATCTGCAGGGGAAACAAGAACTTGGTTGTACCCAGAGAAACCATCTAATAAAGACATCATCTGAGCACCTGACACCTTTTGAAGGATTTGCTCCATGGACGGAACAGGGTAGTTGTCCTTTTCGGAGGATCGGTTTAGGTTTCGAAAATCCACACATAGACGAATATATCCATTCTTCTTCCTAATGGGAACAAGGTTAGCCACCCATTGCATATGGCGTACAGGAAATATGATCCTAGCAGTAAGTAGTTTATTCAATTCTCTCTTTACTGTTGGTTCTAGGGCAGGGTGCATTTTCCTTAATTTCTGCTAGAATGGTTTTGACCGAGGCTTCATGGGGATCACATGTTGTATGATCTGGGTGTCAAAAGTTTTCAGATCGTCATAAGACCATTCAAACACGTTTTTGAATTCACTAAACAACTTCAGGAAGGCCAATTTTTCATTTGAAGTGCAATCTGATCCTAAGTTGATATTTTGAAGATTCAATTCTGTGCCTAAATTAATGGTTTCATAATGCATGTTTGACCTGTTTGTCTTGCAATTAGGCACTCCCTTGAATTTATCATGCAAATCATAAAACTTTTTGAGCCTAAGAACTAACATAGGGATTGAATTTACCTGTTCAAAAGATTTATCAATGGGACGAGGCAGGTGAATTACCGAAAAATTATGTAGATCCTCATCATGTGTAATTTCATCCATTGCTGATTATTTAAAATCATCTTCCCCTGTTAAGAAAGAAATAATATGTGAATCATCATTAAAGACCCGCCAATTAGTGATATTATCTGGAATGGACGGTCTAAATAATAATTGGATAGAAAAAGCATTAGGGGAAAAATTTTCAGCGGAAATAAGTCGTGAAGCTACGTTTACTAACAAATCAGCTTCTTGATTCTGAAAACGAGGAATAGATTCAATATTAAAAGCATCAAGTGCAGAAATCAGATTCCATACCTCCCTTTGATAACTTTGCAGGTGGTTAGATAGACAGTGAATGGAATTATGGACCTGTCTAACAATTATTTTAGAATCGCCAAATGCAATCAGAATTTTAACTTTTAAGTCTAATGCCTTCTTGATTCCTTGTATAAGGGCTTTATATTTAGCCGTGTTGTTTGTGCATATAAATTCAAGTCTACAAGACAACATGAATTTGTTTCCTACAGGGTCTAGGAGCATGCAACCTAAACTTGCACCTTCATTTGATCAGGATCCATCAAAATATAGATGCCAAGGCTTATCAACAAAACTATTTGCATCATTTACAGTATTCACATTATTTACCAGACTAGGGGCAACCTCCTGAAAATCACAATGCAGAATTTCTGATTTATTTACAGAATTGATAAATGCAAATTTAAGTGCAGGAAAACTCCCTAAATCAGAATCATACCTGTAGTTTCCTAAAATAGAATCACTGAAAAGAACTGGTTCATTAGGAGCATTTATTTCAGTCATCGTGTGTTTCATGTACCTTTCTCTGTCAATTCTGATCTGATTTGGACGCCCATTTTTAGGCAACCATAAATGTGACCAATCAGTAGAAAAATATCCTTTTAAGGCTTGAGACCAGTCACGACTTAAAAATATCCCATAAACATTTGGTATGTCTGCCACCACTATGTCAATAACCTGGAATATCTGTGGATTGGTACCATCCTAATCATTACTCCTTTTAATTCTCCTATAATTTTTACCTTGGATCGATCTAATTGGCTGATTTGGATTTCACAAGGAGTGGGGTTGGCATTCAGCTTCTTACAAACTGAGTAAGGCATGACATTTGACGAGGCTCTGGAACCTATCATACAGTTATGAACATTCCGGTTGAAAATTTCAAATGTTAGCAGAAAAGGTGGAGTTGTGAATTTGGAGTTCTTACCTATAAGTGAATCCTTATCAGCAGCTATTTTGACATTACTGTTATAGCCTACTGCTATTTTACTAGTTGTAGGATCTAGGTTATTAACTGAAGGTACAGAGAGTTGATTTTTTGCTTTAGTGGTTGATGAATTTGATAAATTAGAAAGTATCAAACCACCGGGCATGGAATAAATTTTCAATAGATCAAACATGCTAATATTATCCCTCAGTTTCTTAAGATCTTCTATGATGTCATATTGTAGGTCTATACCTTGAGTGACAGGCTGTTGATTTGAAGTTTGAGGACTGTTCTTAGGTGCTGATGATGGTTGAGTATCTACAGGCCCCTTACTTCTGGTGTTATGAGTGTACTGGTTTACAAAGACAGAATGATCACTAGACTCTCCTTATTTGACTGAACTATCCCAGAAATGGAAATTAAGTGGAAGAGTATCTTCAGAAGTTTCCTCTTCGGTTTCAGGCTGATCAGATTCATGATCATCATCTGACTCCTGATCAGTTGAGGAATCCGGTAAGGCATAAACAACCCTTATAGTATTAAAAACTTCCTCATTAGTTGATATGTCAGGGGGAGTATTTTGCCTAGCATTTTAAGATATAAACGGCCGGTATGGGGTCTTGAAATTTCCTCTGTTTGAAGTACCCTCCACGTTGTTCCTTTTCAATATCACCACTTCATTTGTAAGAGACTTAATTGCTTGTTGTAATTTCTCTACATCAAAAGCAGGGGTATCTTTTTTATCTGTGTTAATTCTAGAAGTAGTTTCATTGCATTTACGAAGAGAACCATCAGCCTTTCCATTATTTTCTGGCTTGAACGTCAATGAATTTTTCTCAGCCTTTATTGCTTCATCAAAGGTTTCAACCAAAGTGATTTTACCGGCTTGTTTTACAAACATACCCAGGTATTTAGGTAAGGTTGAAGCATAATTCTCGATTATGATGTCTTCTAGAGGTTGGGAGGCCACTGGTATCTTATTCACAAGAGTAAGAAAACGCTGATTGAAATCCTTTATCCTTTATTTGCTTTCCATCTTAATCCTAGCCAATTCTAGTGCTAACACAGCAGGAGTTTTATCTTCACCAAACTTGTTCAGGAATGCTTGACTAAAATCACTCCAACATGTTATAGATCCTTGTGTTAGGGAAAAATACCAAACTGCAGACTTTCCTTCGAAATTTAAAAGGAATAGTCGACATACTACATCCTGATGCTGGATATTCATAGTCTGAACAGCCAAAATGAACTTGTCAATGTGATTATCAGCTAAGCCCTTATCATCTGGGTCAAACTTAGGTAGCAGTTTATCAGGTTGTTTGGGTAAATTATGCTGCAGTCCAGGTATAGCAAGGGCACCACATCGTAACCATGGTATATCAGCACTAGGTTTACCCTGATTATGGTCACTCATGTCTGGATCGGGTTCTGAGTCTGATGAAGACTCATTGTTATGGTCACGAGGACTATCTGGTGGTGATTCAAGAGGTGAAGGAGGTAGATCAGATCCACCTGTAGATAACAATCGTCGAGAAGTGTTATGACCAGCTACTCCTCTTAATAGATTACTAAGGTGATAATCAGGAGTCCCTACTAATGATTCAAGAGGTTCTTCTCCAACCGAATCAACAGCTGACTCAGTCACTGCCAATGTTTGGAAATTAGTTCTACTTGGTAATCCAAAGTTAATTGGGGGAATCCTTGTTTGGCGAGAATATTCTTTGGTTAAGATTCTACATGATTCCTCTAAAGTTTCACTTATCTGTTCAGGGGAAACTGGTGAGACATTAGGGTCCCTTTCAATGATAGTCCTAACTGTATCTAGGAACGGAGTATTTACAGTTTCAGGTTGTGGTGTAGAGACCAGGGTAGACAATGTTCCAAAACTTATGAGGGAGGAAGTTGGTTGATCACTGGTAGGAGCACTATGCGATTTATCAGCCATTAATCTTTCAGCTCAATCCCTCCTTCTAGCGCCATTTGTTGGCCGGGAAATGTGACTTATAGGGTATTGTGGCCAACAACTAAAAAACAGTCCACACACTTGACTTACTGCAATCTCGTATGTGTTTGGGATAACTGTTTTTCACAGGTTAAAGGCCCTACTGCCTGTAAAATATGCTCCCAAGGTAGAGAGTCTCTTGGGATGTATATGGTAAGTTCTATTTAATAAAATAAAACTCAAATCAACTAAAGATCTAATTAAAATGACTAACTAATGCTAATAAATATGTTAAACTAAAACAGCAAATAATAGTATCTCCTAATCTAGATCTATAATGACCTAAGATGCAATATGACTATCCCAAAAATGGGAGCTGGAATTAATAATCAGATAACAAGTTTTATTTGATTATTTGATCTATGATCCTGCAATGTTAGGAAAGCCTATTTTCAGCAGATATAGATCTAAATCAACTTACAATAAAATAATATTTTATCATAAATCAATTTGAAAATGAAACAAAACTCATAATCGAAATAAATTTAACATAGTATTGAAGCATAAAAGAAATTACACCCAAGTACTAACGCCGAAATGAATAAGTTCAACTTACACAGTCAATACTTTGTATGAAATCATATCATTATCAACTGAAGAAAAGAAACATGAAGAAGTTCATTTACTTTTCTATATGACAATTAATTATCCATACTTCAACGCTAAGTACTTTGTTCAGAATCCATTAATAAAAGTGTTTTCACATATAATATAAAGATACATACATATGAAAAGGAAATTCAACACAGGAAGACAATATTAAGACAGCATGATAATAACTGATAGACCCAGCTAATGTCTTCAGTATGTCTGTAAAACATAGCAATCCTCAGAAATAGTTCTAAAGGAACACAAATAAAATAGAATAATATTAAGTGCTCTATTATATTTGTTCATCACAAGTTTCATGATTCCAACCCCTTGCTTCCTTTCAGAAGTTGCTTATAAAGGAAAATAAAAGACTACAACCGACTGACTAGAAATCCTATTCCTTAGGAAAGATCCCAATCATATCCAAATAAGGTGTAACCATGACCAACTTCATAGGCACATTGTTACAAAATCATCCGGAAAGAAAGATATGCCCAGAGTTTTAACTTACTGGAAAAATTCCAGCGTTATACTCTCCCAATCATAGTAACATCATACTGGGTAATCCATGTTAACAAAAACTTAGAAATAGGAACGAAGTAATTACTGAGCATCAAATCAGTTGTAAGTCCCGAACATTCTTCATTGAGTAGCCACGTACAATCAAAAGACACGAAGGCAGACCCGCATCTAGTTTCATCCCAACGGTTCCTTTGACACCTGTACAAATTAACAAAAAGTTGTTTTGCAAAATTTAACGATGATCAATTTAGCATGAGCGAGATATCTGCAAAATTTTAATTATGTAGATATCTCAATTTAATCGTTTAGACCATGAATTGAACCGAAACTGATGAACCCAAAACATCACTAACCTGTAAGAATCTATCCAAAACCCTATGTAGGCATAATGTAAGATACAAAAGACAAAATTTAGAAGTCACCAAAAAACAAAATATCAGGTTTTTAAGGCCAACTCAACTGAGAATCGAATGGGTACACTTCTCCTAGCTTCATTCAATTTATCCCTGAACCTGACAGCCATGGTCCTGTTAATCCTATTCTATCTTTTCAATCTTTGATTCTTTAACAAAATCCTTTTCATCATTTCTTTGCATTTCAACTTTTTTCCTCTTAACACATCCCATTTCTCAACCCAGGTGATCAATTCATCTTTTAAAGCTTTAATTTCTTCCAGGGCTATTGTTTGAATAACTTGTGCTTCTTTTAAATCTGTTTGCAGGGAAGAAATCAATTGGGCATGAGGATTCAGATCAGTTTGGTCTTTTGATTCTCTTTTCAAGTTTACTTGGGCTTCTTCAGTTAAGTGAGGCTTTCTGTCAATTTCTTGGCTACCTTCACGATTTACTCGCTGACTGTCAACCACCTTGTCTGCAGAGATAGAAACGTATTTAAGATCTAACATAGATGCGCCTATGGGAGCTAGATTCGTTTGAACGTCTGAAGAATCACTCATCTCAATAACTAAGACATCCCCAATGCTCAAATTCCTCCTGGAAAGCAGAGCGATTGTCATACGACGTGTGGTTCTTCGTATAGCCGGTTTGCTCATAGCACTGCTAGTATGATTCTCAGCCTTTGTTTGCTTCATATTAACCTGTGTATGAGAAGAAATCTTGTCTTGAAAGGATATATGTAACACCCCAGTTTTGACCCCATTGCATTAAATGTACATGATGTATATATTGTAAATGATCACGGTGTGGAGCTAAAGGCCAAGGCCCCACCATTGATCGGTTATGCTATGTTTTGGATTCAAATTTGTCATCGATGGTATATCGGGGCATGCGGCATATATTATGCTTGTCACCATGTAAATATGCATCTATAATTAATTAAATGAACCCAGCCAGCTACGATCGCGGCAACTAAAATGAGGAAGGGGCATGATTTTCACAAGGATAAGGGTGGGGAAATTGTTAAACCTTGGCCAATAAGGGAAAATACTCATGTGTCTTCTTTCCTTGTCTTATCCAACCACCTTCATTAAGAATTTTTGTTGGTAGCTGGGGGAAGTTATGGCAGTTATTGTTTTTGGGAGTGGGGTGGCAGGGCTGTCAGTCCTAGCCTACATGCACACTCCACCATAGTGTTTGACTTCACAATGGCAAGAGGAACCTTCACGCACTCTCCACTACGTAGGCCTCACGACTGTCTGTTCACCTCCACGCACAGGATTTACCTGGCTTCACTCCCGCGGGCACATTCTCCTCTCCACGCATGTGTTGAACACCCACGCACGTCTAATTCGCGTCTTCCCTGTTGTCTGTTCACCCACGCATGAACTAGGAGCTGTTCATCCTCATGCAGGACCAATGTCTGTTCATGTGCCTCACGCACATGAATTTCCTGGTTTTTCGACTGATGCAGCGAGCTGAGAGCCGTGTTATTCCATCCACGAACTGCTGTGAAGGGCCATTCACGTTTTTTGCTATCTCACAGACTGGTATGGTCGTTCTCTTCATTTCATGCACAGGATTTGGAGGTATGCATTTTTCTCTTCCTCAGCGTGGTCTATGTAAGTTTCCCCTGGTTGGATTTGTTGCCCGGGACGGGTCATTGTTTTCCCTTGTTGTGAGCTACATTCACTGTTACGTTTGGGACTGTATAATTCCTTGGGGAGTCGCCTTCCCTGTTGAGCTGTAATTGCTGATTTAATTGCATGTGGGCAATGGTTGGTCTTCGGACCACGTTGGGAGCAGGGATGGGGGCTTGGTTTGCTTGATAAACCTGGTGTGTGGAACCCACACAGACAGAGCTAGAGGGCTGGCTTACTTCTCCACAACCCCTGAATAGAACTGGAAGGAAATGCAGGGCCTGAGGGACTGTGTAGCAGAGAAGGGATTGATTCCTTGTGTTGGGTGTGTGTGGGTGTTTTAGAAGCCAGAATAGTTCTGGTGTAGGTGTTCCTAGCTCTGCAATGAGCTCACCAGCTTGGCATTTAGCCTTTCCCAACTCCTTGATGACCTGATAAACCTAACTGTGTTGGCTTGGCTGCGTTTGTGTATCCTTGGATATGTGTAAGCCTACTTGTTCCCTTATTCCTTGGAGAATCATGCCCAGCTCGGGGGTGGCAGCACTGCTGAGAGATTAAGGAGCACGCTGGCCTATGGTTGGGTGGAACGTTGCAGCAATGTAGCTGGTTGCGAATCGAGTTCTTCTTAAGATAAGTGATCTTGTTCATTTTACTTCTGCAACCTTATTTTCTGTTAATGAAAATGATGAACATGTTAAATGAATGCATGCATGTATGAATGCATGTTGATTCCGCTGTGCATGATAAATAACTATAGTTGTGTATGATAAACAATGGCACTTGTGCATGTTTTACTTCAATGCATTTCCTTTCAGCAGTCTATTTTTGAAATTTTTACCATGCACATGTTTTAGGGGCTCTTAGCCCAGTTGGTCAACGCCATGGGTCGCGTCCTCTTCACTGGTTGGAGGCATGGGGACGTGACAATATAGGAGCTGAGGGTTTCCTTCCTCGACCTTGAAAATTATTTGCAGGAGTTTCAACACTAGTTTCCACATCAATTTTCACATCATCCAGACTTAGGGTTTGATCAGGCTGAAACCCTTCATCCCCCAAATCATCTTGAGAACCAAATTCCTTGACTTCAAGCTCAACCTCTTCATTGTTTACCTGCCTACGTCGAACCCTAGGCCTCTGTTTGGGCCATTCCTTGTTAACCCCAAAACCATTTCTCACAAGGAAAGAATCCCAGGTCTAACCTAGTTCTTCCAACCGACTGGACACAAGAATTTTAATTAACCCATGGTGGAATAAACTCCTATTTTTGTCTCCAACATTAGACTGTTAAGTGGATGCCATTTTATGCAAACTGTTCAAAAAGAAAAAGGGCATATTGACAGGGTAACCCTTAAATATCAACAATAGCTGAAGGTGATAAAATTGCATCTGAGATAGCCTACCCTCACACGTTACATACCTGATGATCAGCTCCAGAAGATCCCTCCACTTCTTCATTAATAATTGGGATGGGAAGCCGTATTTGAACTTAGTTTGTCGATGAGCAGGGTTAAGAAACCCTTTCCACTAGTCATTCTTAATATGTTTTCCTTTATACCACTTCTCACCAGTTAGTGGCAAGAAAATAGCTTGAGAAATGAACTTCTCAGACAGCCTAATCTCAACGTCTCCCACATGTGCACGAACCCCATCAAAAGACTCTGCGAATGCCTTAGAAACTGCCATATTAAAACCAGAAAATTTCTGAAGGAACTCCAACCATTCATACGGCCTCAACACAATCTCTTGACACTCGGGAGTAGCATACAGGTATTCGTCGCCAATAAGTTCAAACCTAGACACTGGAGCCATGGCAGCGGATACACAAACCTATAGGGTTTTTGAAACACATATTACAAGATGCAATCATTTCATCAACAGTATAGGCATTACCAACAATACTCCGAAATACCCTATTTTATTGAAACCCTGACACAATCTCTCAACACTCAAGACCAGCATACAGGTATTCGTCACCAATAAGTTCAAACCTAGACAACTGAACCATGGTAGCGGATACACAAACCTCTAGGGTTTTTGAAACATAGATTACAAGATGCAATCCTTTCATCAACAATATAGGCATTACCGACAATACTCTGAAATACCCTATTTTATTGAAACCCTGAAAGCCTTCCTGTAAGTCCATCATAACGTGAATTGGAAAAGACAAGAGGTTGCGAAGACAACTTACCAAAGCATAATGAGCCATAGGAGAGTCACATAGGCGAGTTATTGCAAGTGATGTTTGCATGATTCAGGATTGACAGATAGCAACCCTCAAATGACGCGACTACCAAAACCTTAGTTCCACCATTACTCTATCATTCATTGTGATTTCATAACGTGGTAATAATGGAGATTAATTCATCATTTTTTAACACGACTCAATAATTTCCAAAACCTTAATTCTTCATTTATCGAATTCAATCGTAAAAATATAATCACCTTAGCATATAATTAATATCTTAGGGTAAAGGTCAAAATTGATCAGAGAATAATTTGATAATGTGACCAAACCAATGTCGAAAACCTAGAAAGTGACTTTAGACCTTCATCACAAACTATAATACCAACCTATTTCAAAAACATGAATTTGAAATAAGTGATGAGAATATAGTATAATAGGGTTCATGAAGATTCAAATTAAATTCACCTTAAAACTTTTGACAACTAAGATAAAATAAATAATTCAGAGGTGATGAAGCTTTACAAAATTTTCCACATGAATCAGAAATAACAGTTATCACATCATGCAGTACATAGTTTGAATTAATAACTAATATATTCATTTGATTTTAATCAAACATGAGTGATGAGTGGAAAAATAGGAGCTACTAATCTTCTGTAATTATAATCCTTCTGATAATTGACAGAAATGATGAATTAAGATCATAAGAGTTGAATTTTTTCTGTTACCAATGTTCAACCAGTCTAAATTGATTAGTCTAGTAAGTTTCTGTCAGGAGTGCCTTAAGAATCAAAGATCCTAAGGGCACTCCTAAGATATCAATGATGAGTTTTCTTATCCAGACAAAAGAATCAACATTGCTTGAACATTATCAATATTCGAATTGTTTGTGTCAAAAAATGCTCCGAAGGGTGTTGCCTGCCAACACTTTCTAAATGCATTACATTGGTTTTTCTCTTATTATTCTATTAGCGTTTTGTTCATTCTAAAGTATGATAATAGATGGATTGATAAGCTTGACTTCTACATCATACTTACAAGATGTTATTGTTTGATTAATGAGTTTCTAGGGTTGAACATCCCATGGTCAAAGACAAGTCCATGAACATAGGAATTAGAATATATAGAGACATGTGGATAAAGAGAATATGATTCTCCATGCATTTTGACATGGATGAATTTGCAAAGTTAGCTTGGACTAGCTATTTGTTCCTAGGAGACGATCCAAAGTGCACCCTCCTATACTTCCATTTCCATGAAATTTACCCCTAATTACTCCCTAGGTACATTACAAATCCAAATATTTTTATAAGTGTTAATGATTCATATCTAATGCATGGAATTCTAACCCAATAACTCTTTTTTTCCAAAAAGGTATGTTGGGAGCCTCAAATCCTCCTGTCCCTCCACAAAGGGACACATGGAAGGAATATTTTGGTTTTTATTTTAACCTCACTCCTCCCACAAAATATCTTGAAATATCACCTTCTATGTTTGGAGTTATTTCTACTAAGATGATACCTACCAAATACAAACAATGAGATTCTACCTTATGGTACTATTATCCTGCCACTACCCTAACTTAGATTAACCTACTTAGCCTAAAATAAACAACCCTAGACTAACCTACTATATCTAATCTATCTAGTTTATCCTACCCTAACCTACCTTCAATTTTAATAACTCTAGCCTGCATTATCCTCATATCCTATATAACCTAGGTCCGACCCTTTTCTGATTTTAGACTACACTAGCGTACAAAAACCTAACATATCCTAGCCTACCATATCATAACCTACCCTATACTATTTTATGCTTTAGCCTAATTAAACCTATCTTAAAATGCATTATCCTTCATGGGATAACCTAATCTTCCCTATCTCTAACCTACCCTACCATGGGATAACTTCCCTTGCTTAACATATCCTAGAGTACCATAACATATCCTATGTTACTTAGCCTAATCTACCCAAATAGGGGTTGCACGAGAATTCATCTGGGCAAATTGGGATTGAGGGAGATATTTTCCCTTTTGGATTCATAGCCCCAACTTGGGGGTGTCTTTTTAAAGTAAGTTTTGTCTTGATAGAGCCTATGGCTGGCAGGAACGTCCTTCACATGCAGCTAGTTGGAGAATAATTACTTAAAATATAAGTGTCTATTTGTGTATGAATGTAGTGGTTTAATTATTTGTTTCCATTATATTTAAATTATTGTTTTAAATGTTGATATGCATAAAATTTTCTTGGAATGGCATGTGTGTTCATGTTGTGTTTTTTGTAAATTAGATGAATGTATAAACTATTTTAGGATACCATAATTATTTATTTCCGCTATTACATTAAATGTAATTGAATAAAAACAAAATTGGACATGAATGTTAAACTCATATATGGAATTTGAGTGCCCCGTCGTCTCTATGATCAAATGAGGTAGTCGGGTACATTACATATTGGTATCAGAGCCTAGGATTTCAACACTGGGACTACATGTGTCGAAATTTTAGACTACGGGCAGTTTCAAAGGTTGCACAGAAAGAGTTACAATAAAGTTACAGGTTAATTATTGACAGAATTTCTCTATGAAATTTGTTGTATTAAATATCATATATTATTATCACACCTGAGCTAGTAATTTAGACAATTGTAATGGAGCAATACAAGTATGAGAAGAATATTGGTGAAATTCAAGTGAAAATTTAAACCATGGCAAGATTTTTGTTTCTGTTATCAGACAAAAAAGTCTATAGCCATAGAGTATTGACGGAAATATTTCCATCAAGAGGAGAATCTAGGTGTAATTGTCTAATGACTAAGTGTGAGTTTCAGGTGTGTATATGTTGACATGAGAATGCCATTTGTAACTCGTTTAAACCTTTATATAACTATATGAAGAAATTTTGAAATTTAAGTGCTTAGGTAAAATTTTGTGAATTTTTATCGGTTCAACGATAACCACGTGGACGAGTATGACATGGAATGACCATGCCATAAGGATGTGTGGTTAGCCAATGTCTAGAATCTGCATGCACCATGGAGCTGAGATTGCAGGTATAACATGAAGAAAATAAAAAGAATTCCATAAGGATCCGTAGAGAAAAGTTTGTTGGCGTGGATGAGAAGAGCATGTGGAGGTCTGCGGATAGGGGTCTATAGTAGTACTGTAAGAAAATGTCCATGAGCATGGTAGAGTTTTTTGTAAGTTGAACCAAGAAGAATGGTACATGGGGGGCACAGAGCGAAGTTTGCAGGTGCAACATTGTAAAGGTCTACGACATTCGTTGAACTTCGATCGAAAGGGTCATGGGACAATTGTTGTTATCCAATATTGACTTTTGACATCAGGATCAGAAAGCTGAAAGGGTTGTTGATATTGTTATTTGTATAGTGTCGGCTTCTGACTTTCAACATAGGGATCGACAGAGTCGAGTTCAGCATGTCAAGATTGAAAAAGTCAATATCAACTAACTAGAAAGGCCTGCAGTAGCAATTTAGAAAGAAAGAAAAAAGGTTTGAAGCCCAAAAATTGTTTTGTCCATAACATGAGTATTTTAGCTCGAAATTAGATGAGACCGGGCATTTAGACGCCATAGATGATTTTCACATAAACATCAGTGAGAGGTTAAATCCCATTATGTTATGATTTGGCAGAAATTTCAAATTAGTGACTTTCAAAGATCACTGTCCAGAGACCCGATGAAGACTTGTTTTGGGTCAAAATTCTTATGGTGTAGTCATGGACCAGGAATGCAACTAACTCTGGAATCTTGGAGACAAATACCTACATGTGTGAATCTTGGGTGCAAAAGAAGGTCAAAATGCACTATTTTGGAGCACTTTTGGGGGATTTTGAAAAACTTGAAGGAGGTAAACCCTAGATGTCAAAGCTGGAAAAAAATGTTTAACTTGAAATTTAACTAATCATTAAATTAGAAAACTTCTATTAGACGAAGTTTTTCCATAAATGCTTGGTTTGGGAGATAGACAATTTTGGTGAAAAGTCTAAGACTAAGAAAAAAGGAGAAGTTAAAAGTAGTCAAACCCAAACTTTTATCGGATCAAAGATATGGAAGTTCTTAAGTGATCCTTGTTATATTTACTAACTTCTCTCGATTGAATTTTTTTTCTTTTTTTTACTGATTTTCTTCTACAAGCCTATGAAATTGGTCCTTCAAAATAATTGTAGCGAAAACAACAATGTAAATTGGACCAAATTGTTGATTTTGGAGGGTTGTAACTTTCAATTTTGAATTTAGGGATGAAATTAGGAGAAGTCATTCGAAATCTTGTCAGAAGGAGAACACAAATTAAATAGGACTTTACAATTAAGGAATACCAATCCTTTAAAGAAATGAGAAGAAATGGGTCTATTGGCCCTATTTGACAAAAGTTGTCAAATGATGTTTTCTAGAATTTAAATATATGAATATATGTGGAATTTTATTGAACTTTTAAAAAGAAATTTTTTCTAACAAAAGTAAGAATATGGACACATTGCAAATAAAATTTTTGAACTAATATAGTCATAAGACAGGTTTACAGAGAAATATATAATAGTGAAATGGATGAAGGGAAGTTTCCATATAGCCATGAATAAAATGCCAGAGTTCAAGATATTAGTGTGGGAATTGTAGGGACATAAACAAATTGGCATAGAGAAGATGTAAACCCATAGGAATTTGTGGAAACCATGATAATTCTAAGGATGGAGGTGCAGAGTTTTAAGGTAGACAATGAGAGGTTATTGAAATCCCAAGAGAAACAAAATGTGTTAATTACTCAGTTGGGATGATACTCAATGAGACAAATTAAAATGGGATCATTGTCAATGAGGAAGAAGGAAGACGTGACTCAAGGAAGAGATCACATGAGAAATCAGAACACTCTAAAAGTACTGTCAAGAGTCATAGAAAATGTCACTCACCACACTATATATCCAGAAATCCATATATATCTGAGAGTTCTAGCGGCAACCTAGAAATGTTTCCAATCAGACATCATAAAAGAAGGTATTAGAGAGATGATCTGCAAGGGGAACATAGAAAAATTAAGACACACACATTTGATGGTGAAAATAAAAAGGGAGAATATGTTGAATCTTGGTTGTTGGGAATGAGGAAGTATCTCCAGCTGCATAATTACTCCTCTAACATGGAATCTAAAATTGTTGTTTACAACTTACAAGGAAAAGATTCCATTTGGTGGGACCATTTGGTTCAAGTTAAACATATCAGTGAGAAGAGGATCTCATGATCTCATGGAGGAAATTCAAGACGTATTTCAAAAAAAGTACTTATCATAACATTATTATGATAAGAAGATAGAAGAGTTATTTGAACTCAAGTTCCTAAACATGAGCATGGATGAATATGAAAATAAGTTTCTATAATTGTTGAGATATGTTGGGTTTATGAAGGAGGATAAGGTAAAAATACGAAGGTTTTTAAGCTGTTTTCCTTCATTTTACAAGGATGAGATTCAATATGATGAACATAAAAATCTTGAAGACGCAATTTGAAAGGCCAAACACATGTATGATTAGAACAAAGGAAGGAATTTTTTTTAGAAATATTAGAGAGATAAGATGACGGAATATAAACAAGATGAAAGGAAGAAAGGATTTAAACCATCTTTATTCAAGAACTAACATAATTCATATCAGCAAAGCAATCCAACTCAAAATGGGACCAGGATGACAAAATCAATTGGAAAATGAACTAGGTATCAAATAAAATGTTGGGGATGTGAAGGAAACCACGTGTACAAAGATTGTCCACAAAGGGGAGATAGATTAAGAAATGTATACAATTTACAAAAAGCAAGTACTATGAAGGATGTAGGCAGGAACATTTCCAAGACATATGTAGTGTTGGACAATTGACAAGCAGATCATTAGTCAAACATGATTGATGTTGAAGGTAAAATTTCCAGTTAACCTATTGTTATTCTCTTTGATTCTAGAGCAAGTCATAGTTATATTGCTCCTAATTCAGTTGAAGATACACTAAAGAAAATTAAGCATGATAGAACAAGTATGGTTTAGTTGGCTACTGGAATTGTTATCACACAACTTAAAGCTACCCGACAAATGAGTCTGGTCTAGGATGGAAGAGAGATTAAGGTAGCTAAAGGGTGAAACTTGAAGGATCACGCTCCCTGAGTGTGGATCAGTTATCACTTCGAGCAAGATTCATGTCACTTTTTGCTCCGATAGAGAAAAGGGGGAGACCCTAGCCTAACCTTGTGGGAAAGGACTAAGACAAGACACCAAATCTCGATAATCAAATCTACAGTAAGGTGTCCCATGAAAATAAACCCTAGATATAGAGATGATTGTGAATTAAGGTTTGGATATATAGGATCATACTAAGCCAAAATATTTATACTTTGAAAAACACCGTAGACACAAGACTTGCTAAAGTGGATATGGATATTAAACCAAGAAAAAAAGTATGCATTTCATATGAATATGACTACAACCTCTACAAGAAATTTAATATTTAAAAGGACCAGTGCTTATTAATTATGCTAATGGAGTATGTGGCCAATAAATGTAATATAGGATTCATAACACTAATAATGCCAACAATCCAATAGATTTCAACTTCAAACCTTTTAGAAAATGGTTCGGTAAGAAATTAATGCTTTTAGTGAATGAATAAATGGCCACACTAAATTGTCAATGATTCAAATGCTAAATAATGATTATTCCATGCAAATACCCAAGGCCAAATCTATCTTCCAATCATACGATAGAGATTTTTTTTGTGGAAGGATTATATTTCAATTCAATTTTACTAATTAATTTAATAAATTATGAAAACCCAATTGCATACCACCTTTGCATTTGTTTTAAGATAAACAATAAAAATCCCAAATGTACCACATCACAATGAAATGGAAAATTGACCCAGAAGTAATGGGGTCCATCTACAAGCAATTGAAATCGAAAGGAATATTTTGAAATGCAAGGCGTCAAGTTAAAATGGACAATTGATCCCTTTTAAAAACTCTAGTGAAAATGCTTGAGGGAGATAGAATCACTTTTTTATTTTAGTTTATTTTTAAACCATTTGTTTTTTCATAAAAAGATACGATCTCTTGACAAATATGAAAATAGACCCAAGATAAATCTTATAGAACGAAATGAAATTGGAGTAGATGTCTCAACCCTATTCCAAATCAATTGCAGCAAACCTACTAAAATACCTTGATTGACATTCTAAATAGTGGTTAGGGTAACCATTTTTTAGAAAATAGACAAATGCAACTGGCTGCAAAAAGGATTTAACTTGTTTTCATGATGGAAATCATGCCCAAAGCCCAATTTTATTGTTCCAACAGTGATACCCTCATCAAATGAAAAAATCAAAACAAGAAGGATAAAGCCCAAAAGAAATTCATAGAGAGTAGGAATTGGGTCCTTTTGGGGTTATTTGATACATTGACTACGTAATGAAAGAAAAACCAATATAACTTAACCCATCTGCAAGATAAATGACTTTTGCATTCAACACAACTTCACCATATGAAATGAGAAATGCAAACATTGGGTCTTACAATAAACTCGTGGAGTATTTATATGAACACGCAAGAAAATTGAAGGAAATCGTTAAGAAATTTCTACCTCTAGAAACCATTTTGACATCGAGACTTTAGATTTAAATACAAATGACATTTTTTTGAAGAAAATAGTGCCCAAAACATATCTCTATCTCCAAAGAGTGGTGCATGTTAAATGCACAACATTAGGAGTCATTCTTCAAGACTTGTGTTGTATCAAGTTAGGGACTTGTGTGGTATCAAGTCAAGACATTGAGTTGTATCAATTCCTATCTATGTGCTCATGTATTGAGGTGGGATTCTTGTATTGTGATCTTGTGTTGTATGAATATTGGGATGTTGTGTTGTATCAAGATTGGAGTCTTGTGTTGTATCAAGATTGTGGACTTGTGTTGTATCAAGTCAATGATTCTCATAGATGGTAACCTATGAGAATGGATCTCCAATTATGGAGATGGAATTGTGTCTTACCAAGTCACGTGGTTATACTATGTGATATATTTCTAGTCATGGTCACTAAGCGCTATAAGTCTCATTTAGGGCTTAGCTACCCCAAGACTGAATTACTTTAGCATATGACTATATGATGCAGGGTAATATATATAATCATTAGTATGGAATAGTTCTTTTGAGTATGATATGATAAGAGATAAGATGCATAAATAAATACACATGTGGACCATGTAGTAAATAATAAATGATAAAGAGATAAGCATAGAGAGAGAATGAATTTGAATTTCCTATCTATGTCTTCATGTGAACTCGAATTGTAAAGGCTTCAATTAAAGCCTTAGTTGTAAATAAATAATGTATCACTTAAATAAATAATTTCTCTAATATCCATGCAAAGATTAAAATAGTAAATAATGTAATTGAATTAATAAAGACTTACGTGTTTTAGTTAATTAAAAAAAACTTACAGATATCCGCAAATGTTTTGCATGGATGGCACTAAGAGTGAACCACTGATGACACTTAAGTTAGCCTATTAACTAAGTAATCAACATCCGGTTAACTAAGAAGATCCATGAAAAATTTAATAATAGAAATTATGCACTAAATGGAAAGCACCAAAGACATTTAGTTGGACTCCTAACTTGATGGTCATACATTTAGTTAAAGATTAAAAGACTCGGTTCAAGTCAGTCAACATTTAGTTAAAAACTAATCATGAAAGGAAGGGTGCATACCTTTATGCATGCTAGGTGTTTTGGCTTGTTATTAATATGCTAGGCATTTGGAAAGTTCAATAAAGTTGATTATAATGTTGTATTGGATCTCTCTTCTCTATTGCTGAGGTGTCATCTCTTATCGAGAAATCTGTTTATGTGTTGTAAACCATTCTCTGCAAATATGTTTATCATACTCAAAGAATTGTTGGTTTTTTCATCCTTCCTGTTTGGAGGGTTTTCCCAATGTATATATTGTCTCTTATGGTTGAATAATTTATGTGGTTGATTTGTATTATGATATTTAGATATGCAGTGATTGACTAATAAAAAAATTAGAGTTCAAGCATCTCTGATTTTTCTCAAACATTCACAATTCCTAGGGCACATGAAATTGATTGCCAGAGACTTAACACCCTCACTCTAAAGGTTTATTTTTTTTATTAGAAATCATGTGAATTTTCAATAGCCACAATGAGTGTTTGGCATACTGCGACTAGGGTTACTGAATTTTCCAATAAAGGCAAAACAAAAATTTCCCATACACAAAAATGTAGACTCTAAAATTTTGATTTTGATTTTATTTGTTTTAAATTTTACAACCAATGTATTAGATCCTGAAACACAAAATTCTTGTGATAAATACCCAAAAAAACTTGCAGTCGCCAAGCACAATGATGATCCTTCCACCTGAAATTAATTGCAAGCAAGATCCAACTGTTTCCAAGATAAATCAATTCTCCTCCAAGAGAGAGAGTGCGCCCTACCCTACAAAATAATCAATTAAAGTTAGAATCGAAATATAAGCTAAATACAAAGATATGCAAGACAACTCATGAAGAATCAAGAGGATCACAAGATACAATAAAGATACCCCTGGGTTGAGATCGATTTGAGGGAAAGATTTGGAGTCTCCTTACAAAAATGCCTCACCAAATTGCTATCGGTAAACCCACATGACCTCCTTGCAAAAATGTGTTAGGAAACAAGAGATCCACTAGCATTGTCCAAGAGAAACGATTTTCCAATCACATGTAATAATATTCGACAAAGCTTCCAATATTTCTCAAAAATATTATCTGTATTTACAATGAAGAGTCTTCTCTCTTAAATAGATTCAAGAGAGACCAAAACCCTAACCACTTTTTCAATGAGCGACTAAGATGAAAAGATTCTATGTTGATCATTGATGGTGGGGATATTTTATTTTTTTACATACATGGATCAATAATGACGAGGGGATGAAATTATCTCATAATTCCCAAATATAAATTAAAAAGTTACTTTACATGATAAAATGTCGAAAGGGGTCACCTAGGGGCCATAACTTAGTGACCTAGGGGCATATTACATCACTTTTACATGGTACATGGTACAAGGTACAAATGATGATAAACCATGAAGTTATCATTTTACCAAGTCACAGACAATACAATATGATCCAAGAAGTGATAAAAATATGTATCAAGGAGCATCTAAACATCATGCCATAACATCCCAAGTCATTTCCAAGCCCTCTATTAGCAAAATAAATTTTCTTGTATAGCCCATGGTCACTTTTGACTTGAATTTCGCATTGATAACATTGTTGAAAGATATAATGCCATGTAATACTGACTGAGCACTACAATAAATTAAGCTAGATGCATTAAGGACTAACAATGCTCCATCATATATATTAATATCCCAACTAAATCATAAGGAGCATGTAAAATGGTGATTATAACATAAAACAAGCCAGACTTGCATTAAAATACTCTTACAATTTATTACAAAGTCCTAGGCATATGCTCACATACAAATCTAAAAACCATGCTAATATGGGTGAGGTGTAAAAAACAAGGATAGGTTGAAGGGAATTGACTTATTAGATTGTAATTGCGCAATCTCTCAAAGCAATATGGGTTTAAAGGACACCACAATGACATATGCATTACAAAGAATACTAGGGAAAGGGTGTGTCTCACAAATGGGTATAGTAGTTGGATTGACTTTCAATAGTCTCTAACAAACATATTTCATAATTCCAATAGTTTAACTTGAGGAGAAATTTTCATTTCACAAGATACTAGCCAACCTCCAAGGGTAGGTGCCATGGATAGCTTCTTGGCTCTTAATAGTGACTCATCCTAGCCCCGCTACTAGAGAGTGTCTATAGCCTCGATAGGTTCTCCGCCCTTTTTCTTTGTAGGGGAAAATGGCCTTACATCATCCAAAGGATGAGTTTTAATCCCTTAGCCACTGACTAGTTTATTAACATGCATTTCATTTAAGCCTTAGTGTTTATAAAAATATACTAATCATAGTTGGATTTTTGCATCATTTAGATTTAGCATTTATGTGCATCAATGCCATTTCACTTTAACATTTGAAAGAATACTTTGTTCGAGGATTAAAGAAAGGGATCATTCATTCCAGAGTCGAGACACAAGAAATCATGGATCCATCATGCATAGGGGTCAAGGTGGGGGGAGGCTCATTGACCTCACAAGTCCAGGTCAATAAGTCAAAGGGAAAGAATAGATCATGAATGTAATTGGATGGGTGAAGGAAGTGAAGGATGACATCAGAAAAAGCAAGGAAAATGATCAAGTTTCTATAAAGTGGATACAAGTGAGCATATACTAAAGAATCATAATCTGAATCATTCAACTATTTATGATAACAAGTCCATAAAGAATCATACTAGCACAAAACCACCACCTCATGTCACTACATGCCACGTAAAAGCTACTAAGATATATGAAAGAGAAAAACCATAGTACCACTCCCACATGCATGTTGTATACCTGCTCAGTCATATGCATCCATCTATGATATAAAAATTGAAGCACACTTTGACTTTATAATGGAAAAAGGAAACGAAGCATCAACTATTGTTGTTAAGTAAACCATCACCCATCTACTAGATCTCAATGGGGTCATAAAGGTCTAAGTCATGACAAAGGGGGACTAGGAGTATGTTTTGCATCATCTAGATAGATATATCTACCAATGACAATCATAAATCAGCTTGTGTAAAGGACTGGGTCAAGCTTGACAAACTGCTTTGCATCATAGTAGCCCTGCTGCTATACTAATGTGACAACATGAACATAAAGGAAAAATAATGAATTAGTAAAGAGTTGTCCATTGGATATGAATGGATTGAACACTTGTGCAGATTTGAATATAATACCACTAGGTTCATATGATTTCTTGATTGGAATGGACTGGTTAGATGCACACCATGTGATATTATATTTTCACAAAAATTCATTTACTTGTCTTGATGGTGAAGGACAACCAAAGATAGCAAAGGGAATTTCAAGACCTATTTCCATAAGAGAAATTTCAGCTTTGGAATTAAAAAGATGTTTTAGAAAAGGATGTCATATGTATGCAGCTCATGTGCAAGAACCAAAAAAGTGTAAAAGCCCAAGTTTAGTGGATTTCCCAATATTGCAAGACTTTGCAGATGTTTTTGAATAAATACCAAGTTTTCCATTGAAAAGAGAGATTGATTTCTCTATTGATTTGACGACTGGAGCTGCACTAGTTTCTAAAACTCCATACAAAATGAGTACACCTAAGTTAAAAGAGATAGAAATGCAATTTGAATAATTGTTGAAGAAAGGATATATATGCCCACGTGTGTCTCCTTGGGGAGTATCGGTTCTATTTTTAAAGAAAAAGGATGGAACTATGATGTTGTGTATTGACTTCAAACAGCTAAACAAAGTCACTGTGAGGAATAAATATCATCTTCCTAGAATTGATGAGTTATTTGATCAGATCATAGGAACAAATATTTTCTCAAAGATAGATTTGGTATATGGTTACCATCAGGTGAGGATAAAAGATGAAGACATTAGCAAGATAGCTATAAGGACCAGATATGGTCATTATGAGTTTTTTGTAGTATCAAGTTAACAAATTCATTAGCTACATTTATGTGCTTGATGAAAGGGATATTCAAAAAATATCTAGATAAGTTTGTCATTGTATTTTTTTATGACATTCATATTTATTCAAAATAAGAAGAAGAGCATGAGGAACACTTGATATTGGTACTACAAGTGTTAAGAGAACATCAAATTTATGCCAAGCTAAGCAAATGTTCTTTCTACCAGAGGTAGATTCACAACTTGGGACATATTATCTCTGAAGAAGGAATATCAATGGATCTAGATAATATTGAAGCTATTATGGGATGGCCTACACCCATGAATGTATCAGAAGTAAGGTCATTTAGGGGATTAGATGGATATTATAGGAGATTTATAGAAGGCTTATCTAAAGTGGAATATCCTATTACATCATTGCAAAAAAAAGGAGTTAAGTTTTAGTGGACACCATTGTGTGAAGAAAGTTTCCAACAGTTGAAGGGATTACTCACAAGTACACTAGTACTCAAAATTGTTGATCCAAATGAAGATATTTTGGTATGTACAGATTCTTGTCAAGAAGGAATTGGTGGATTCCTTATGAAAAATGGACATGTGATTTGTTATGAATAAAAAAAACTTAAAGAACATGAGAAAAAGTATGTCACACATGACTTGGAACGTGTTGATATTGTGCATGCATTAAAAATGTGGAGACATTATCTTATGGGCATGAAATTTGAGTTGAGAAAAAATCATAATGGACTCAAATATTTATTTGAGAAGCAAAATATGAATGTAAGGAAAACAAGATGGCTGAAATTTCTGTGAGTTTGATTTTGATATCAAACATATTAAGTCAAAAGAGAACAAGGTTGTCGATGCACTCAATAGAAGAGTTCATGCTATGCATGTTTCAACCATTAGTGTGTACAAAATAGATTTAAAAACAAGAATTCTTGAAGTTGTCATAACATATGTACTTTACCGCCATATAAAACAAAAAATACAATAGAAAAATATACAACAAAATATGAAGGTTACCGGTTGGACAATAATGTAATTCTTACATATAAAACCAGAATTTATGTTCCTAATTCAACAAAATTAAGGAAATTGGCAATGAATGAAATGTATAATGTAACATATGAAGGGCATCCTTGATACCAAAAGACAATTCCAGCTATAAAAAATCAATATTTTTTGCCAGGAATGAATAAATATATTGTTGATTATATAGTAGGGTGCATTAAATGTCAAAAAGTAAAGGTTGAGAATAGACATCCAACGGGATTGTTTCAATCATTGTCTATACCTGAATGGAAATGGGATGTGGTGACCATTGAATTCATCACTAAATTGACCAAGACAAGAAAAAAACATGATTCCATCATTGTGGTGGTGGATAAATTAACCAAAGCAACTAACTTTATACCAGTCAAGTCAACTTATAAGGAAACTAATATAGCATAAATTTATATGGAAGAGATTGCGAGGTTACATGGGATACCAAAGGAAAGAGTTTCAGACATAGATCTAAAGTTTACTCCAAAATTTTGGAAAGGATTATTCATAGGATTTGGAACAAATATGAATTTAAACACAACATATCATCCACAAATAGATGAACAAAATAAGAGAGTAAATCAAGTTATTGAGGACATGTTAAGAATGTATGTGACAAATCAACCATCAAAATGGGAAGATTGCTTATATTTGGTAGAACTTTCTTACAATAATGGATATCATGCCTCTTTGAAGATGATTCTATTTGAAGCCTTGTATGGCAGAAAGTGCAACACTCCAATTAGTTGGAACAATCCAGTTGACAGATTAATAATTGGGCTATAATTACTTAGAGAAATGGAAGAGCAGAAGGTAAAAGTCAAGTAGAATTTGAAAGTGGCACAGGACAAATAGAAGAGTTATGCAGATAAGGAAAGAGCGATAAAAGATTTTTAAAGTGGGGGATCATGTGTATTTGAAAGTTAGACCAAAGAAGAGTTATCTAAAATTAGGAATTTGTCCAAAGCTTGCAACCCAATTTTATGGGCCATTTGAAATTTTGGATAGGATAAAACCTGTAGCTTATGCTTTAACATTGTATTCTTGTTTATGTATGCATAATGTATTTCATGTGTCTTTATTGAAGAAATATGTTCATGATCTTAACCACATAATTGATTGAAATTTGCTCCAGGTGGAACCAGAAGAAGATATCCTGATACATCCACTCGGTATCCTCGATGGAAAAGTTAAGTTGTTGAGCAACAAGGCCATCGAACAAGTAAAGGTCCAATGGACCCATTATAGTCCTAAAGAATCAATGTGGGAGCTCAAGGATGTAATGTTGGGGGCATACCCACAACTATAAAAAAGTTTTTACCAAAATTTTGGAAATGTACATAGTGTCGATGATGCACTAAGGACATTACATAAATTAAGGGGAAGGGGAATGTAATACCCTGGTTTAACCACACAATGTAAAATTGTAAATGTTGATGCGAAATGATAAAAAAATGGAAACAAATGGTCGAAATTACCAAGACTATGCGAATATGTATATTTTGATTAATATAAAAATAACTAAATGGGTGTATTGTAATAAGGACGAAGAAGAGATGGGGGACTATGAGTCCACAAGTGGGAAAGTGGGAGTGTGCCTTAGTTTATCCCCCTAAGACTTAGCAAATTAAACCAAGTTATTAAACTATGATTAAGAGGCATACTTTGATTAGTCCTTATTTCATTTACTTAAGAAAGGGATTAAGGTGGGAAAAGTGGTTCTATGTGGAGTGGCCACATGGAAAGTTGATTTATGCCTATAAAAGTGAGTTTTCAAGATAGAGGGGGGTTTGTTCTTCATCACTTCTCCACCATTTCGAATTTGACTCTTTATCCATCACCTTTGGAAGCCATAGCTATATATTGTATTAAAGAACAAAGATTCCGTGGAGATACATGAATTTTGCATGTAATCAACCTGGGTAAACTTTTGAGAGAGTAACTTGGCCTGCAACTTGTGCCCTAGAGTCCAAAATTAAAAGACTTCATGTCCAGCCTATGTTGGAGTGCCAGAAGGGAATTGAAGGTTTCCAAAGGGATTGCTAACTCAGAGAAGGGAGCTTGTTCCTAGCATTGTGTAGGTTAATGGGGAAAGATAATTAAGGATTGGGACAACTGTGGAGGGGTTTTAGGAACCAATGGGTTGCATGAGAATTCATTTGGGATTGAGTGAGATATTTTTCCTTGTGGATTGATAGCCCCAACTTAGGGGTGGCTTGTAAAAGTAAGTTTTGGCTTAACAAAGCCTATGGATGGAAGGAACACCCTTCACATGCAACCAATTAGAGAATAATTGCTTAAAATATAAGTGTATATTTGTGTATGAATGTAGTGGTTTAATTATGTGTTTACATTTAATTTAAATTAATGTTTATAAATATTGATATTCATGAAATTTTCTTAGAATAGCATGTGTGTTCATGTTGTGTTGTCTATAAATTAGATGAATGTATAAATTGTTTTGGAAAACGATAATTATTTATTTTCGATGTTAAATGAAATATAATTGAATAAAAAAGAAATTGGACGTGGATGTTAAATTCACTACAACAAAATTGACTCCTAGGGGGGGTTGTCTTTAGCCTCCAAAATTCCCTTTTGGGGGCATATTTGGATTTGGAGGCGGTATTTACAAAATTGCCCCTAATAGCACCGATGCTAACAGTTTGGACTTTTAGGAGAGGTTTTGGAAGAGATCAAAACTGCTGCTATAAGTGAATTTTGGGGGCGGTTCTACCCCCCCACCAAAAAAAAGTGACTTTTAAGGGCGGTTTTAAACCCCTCTCATATACACCTAAGGGGGATGTTCCAA
>LPNX010225959.1:117642-136003 GCA_001517045.1 Pseudotsuga menziesii
CCATAGGTTCCTATAAGGTTGTTTCTAAACCTGGACATGTCGGAATAGCAATATCATTAGGGCATGGAGGAATCGAACCTTCAACCTCCTTATTGTAAAGCAGGCAGTCTTCCATTGAGCTACAACCAAGGGAAGGGGACAAGGGGATAATATTAACACCAAGATTGCATCATTTGTAGTTCTAAGAAAATACTAAGAATCCGAACATTATTTCTGACTTGAGAGGCCTAAGGAAGTACTCTGAATAATGGAACAAAGATCCAATTAAGGATTCATCTTGTGACTTGTATCTAACTCAACAAAGGATAGAGTCTTTGTAATTTAAAGGAGGAAGTCCTCACAATACACTATAGACATAAGGAGATGATTTTCAAACACAACCCAAATAATGCAATGGGGAATGATTCACATGTAATGGATTATAGTTCTAGAGCATAGAATAGTCTACCCCATGAAAGCAGAAGTGTTGAAGTCCAAAATTTTGAAATAGGAAGATAAGATGAATTTTGATTTTACTTTAATTGAATAGTCTTCCCTCGTTAAAGTAGGAGTGCAATGATACAAAAATTCAAGCCGAACATGCACTTTTAAATGAATTTATTTAAAAATATGTTGCGTAAATAATATCCATTCTAGATATAAAATGACTACAAGACACATAAGATGTAGAAATAAACAAAGACATGTTTAAATGAGTGGGTCCCTTTTTGACTAATTATCAAATTATATATAATTTTAATTATGAATAAAAACAAGATTGCAACAAAATTTATCTCAGTGGGATCGCTCAAATGGTTGAGTGCTTTGAGCTTCATGTAGGAGGTCTTAGGATCAATCCCCTTGGTTGGATGACTCTATTGCTTGCCTCACTTGATTTCACCAACTTAGGTATCATAATCAACACCAATGGGTTTATATTGGGTACCATATGTAAAAATCAAGGAACTGCTTAAGGGTTTTCCCATGAGGTTTTCCTTGAAAAAAAGACTTCAACATAAGAAAAGTTGATTTATAACCAGCAATGGGTTCATAGATGAATTAATATCTAATATCAATGCAATTAATGAAACTTCTAATGGTCATATTTAAGATCATTAACCACATTTTTTGTAAAATCCCATAGACCTTGACTCTTAATAAAAGTCTATATATTTGGCACCCACATGTCATAGTTTTTCCCATTGAGTATGAATGGATCATGCTTAGAACCCATATTACTTATGTAAACCTTGACTCAAAACCATGTAAGTCCAAAAAAGTTTATTCCTTCATAAATTAAACTTATTAAGAGTGCAAATAGCATCCACTTTCTTCCTGTGATGTTACAACCTCAAAAATTCCTTGCAACAACTAGAACCAAACTAGGATCTAAAACCCCAAGTGATATGATAGAATTCACAAGGTGTGCATTGTAAAAGTAAACAAAGAGATCCAAGATCAGAGTCGGTGGTGTCTTTAGACACCATTACTGCTAAAGTTTTAGGGTTAGTTGATTTTTTAACATAAGTTTAATGGATAAACATAATTATAAAATCAGATTCATAATAGTACTGCTCTAATAAATTTAAACTACAATAAAACAAACATAATTTTCATCTCTTTCAACTTAAAGCTCCATTAGTCATTGCATTAAATTTGGTCCTCAAGATTCATCAAATGCCATATAGTAACAACATGATAAAATAATGTACATAATATATCAGTAGTAAAGAATCATAACCATTATTTGAATTGACCTTATACTCAGATACTTTAGGTTGATCTTGTCACCGAAGGGACAAGTCAAGTGGGTAAACAATTGTCATACCTTGAGAGAGAGATTAAGAGGTTTAAAACAGAATCTTACTAACCCATACTTCTTAATCAACAAGTATAGTCATGCTTAGTACAATCATGTTGACAAAGGACATGCAGTCATGCTGAGTAAGGATGCAGTCACATAGTGCAGAGACACACATTCATGCTGGAAAACCCATAGTCCACATTGAAAGAAAACTCACAGTCATGCTAGAGAAAACCATAGTCCACAGATGAAAGAGAAACTCATGGTCGCGTTGGGGAAAACCACAGTCCACACATGAAAGAGAAACTCACGATTAGGATGGAAAAACCACATTCCACACATAAGGAGAAACTCACAGTCATACTAGGGAAAATCAGAGACCTCACATAAAGAGAAATTCACAGTCACGTTGGGGAAAACTACCCCAGTTCATACTGAAAGAGAAACTTCAAGTTCATGCTGGGAAAACACCCAAAGTTCATATTAAAAGAGAAAAACATGTTCACGCTAGAAAACGTGGATACAGTCACATTGGGAGCACACAGATACAACCATGGTTAAGTAAATGGTTCACGCTGGTGGGGAGAGAACCCAAGTTGTTGTAACAAGGGAGAGGGAAAACGTTGTTGGGTAGAGCATCCATACTGCTGCAACAATGGAGAAGTATCACAAGGAGGTGCAGTCACATGGAGAGTAACGCAAAGGAGCATCACCCGTGGAGGTGTATGGTTGGAGCAAGGTCCACATTGCAGGTGTGGGAAAGGGTGGAACAGTCATACTACAAGCTAAGAGAACCCATACATGCTAGCAGAATGCGGTCTTACTGGATAGCTCACACAGATGCAATAGAAGGGCCATGTTGGAGAGAAAACAAGGAATAAGATCAACATATGATGTTTAAATTTACTTTAATTTATAATCTTTATACTCCTTAATATAGGGTGTCAAAGGTCTAAACATAAACATAACCAATGGTCCAAAGGTTTTATAAAGTAGAAACTATAAAACTTAGGGTAGTATCAAAAAGCCTTCCAAGAATGGTCCAATGGTCAAAACTAAAACCATAAGATAAATAAATGGTCCAAAGGTCTTTATTAATAAAACCCATAAAGGTTTTATTAATAAAACCATAAAGTAAACATTTAATGATTTTATAATAAAGTCATAAATTAAATGGTCCAACCAAAAGATAAAAAGAACTTAGGTTAGTGTACCAAAAAACCATAAGGTAAGAGTCATCATAACAAAGGTACACACAATAAGAGTGCTAGGACCAAGTAAGATAAAGGACCATGAGTCAACCCATGAGGTCACAATAAAACAACCCACGACCCCACAAGATTAGGGTGGACAAACATTTACCTATAGGACCAACAAGACCAAGGATTTTAATCTTTTATCTCTCTCAAGATACATTGTTTCATATATTTAATCATCATTGTATAAGGGGAAGATCCAAACCGGATGGTATGATCCTTTGGTCCTCAATACTACTCCTAAGGGTTAGGTGCTAGGGACATCATCAAGGGGTGGCCAGTCCCTTGAGACAACCTAGAAGTAACTGATTAGGAGAGAGGACATCACACATCATTATATTGGTTAACTGACCAAGATCCTCAATTCTTTAAAGAATGGATCTCAGCCCTAGTCTGAGTTTTAGTCCCAGACTGAATATTTTTTATCAACTGCATGGACCATGGTCAGGTCCTCCATTCTCCTAGAGAATGGTCCTCGGTACTAAGTTGAGCTTCAGTCATAGACTAAAAGTTAATCAACCACATGCACGACCTTCTTAGTCCTAGAACAAGAGTCTGCCTAGTCCCAGACCAAGAATGTCTCTGCCTCTTCCTGCATGATCTACTTGGACATCATGTCCCTGGTCCCAAACCAGAATACCCTAGAGGCACATATGGTCCCTAACCACATGCTAGGGTATTTTCCATGGCATCAACCTGCTTGGTCCCATACGAAGAACCCCAGGAGAGTATTGGGGGACCTAGGGTACCTTTTAGAGTCTTAATCTACCCTAGTCAACTGACTAAGGTACCATCCTCCTTGAGAATGGGTCTCGCAGTTAACCAACTTTAACAATTATAACATTGAATAATAAAATATACAATACATATTCATCATATATTTTCACACTATAGATTGATCCATATTATTATATATCTATATATACCTATAATGGAAATTATAAAACTCTTCAGAACCTCTAACGGTATTTATTTTGGCCTACCATGCAGTGTCAAGTCACCCACTTTATTCGTGCTTTCTCATTTTGTAGTCAGCACAAGATGACCAAAAGGAAATTTGGACTATGTCAGCATTTACCAGTCCCTTATAGCCACAGGAATCTATTTCCACTGAGTGGTTTTCCCATGACATTCAGGAAGCATAATTCTATTTGGTAGTGGTGTGTCATTTCTACAAAATATCCCTTTTATTCCAAGCAGAAAGACAACTTCTACGACACAAACAACTGAGTTTTTCTTTTCCTAAGTATGCACACATTTTTGTCTTCCTAGTGGTATTATTTTTTACTGTGACTTTCGTTTTATCATCACCTTTTGGAAAACACTTTGGTCATTACTTGGATGTCAGCTTAAGTTTTCCACTACCTTTCATCCTTAGTCGGATGATTAATTTGAAGTAATCAATATATCTTTTTTCTTCAGAACCAATATTTGATCCTAAATTTCCTGAGAGATGTTTTGTGATAAACTAATTATTGAGAAAAATAAACTTTTAGAAGCCAACACAAAATTCCGTATGCTAAGAACATTGTTGAACTGACCCACAAGTGAGATACATTTATCATGTAACGTATAAGTAACGTTTTGGATTGGAAAAATGTGTTTCTTTTTACATTGCACAAGCACCGAAGTTGTCAAATCAGATGGGAACCAAGAGTATCTTACGAAAGGATTTCCCCCTGATTTCATGATTTGAACTTTCTAGTGAGTTTAATTGTAATGTCACTTTTTGAAATTTTCTTAAATGGCCAATTTTTTCACTCTTTTCCCCTATTTCGACCTTTGACTAGTTTTGATGTCTAGGTCTCCAAATTGGTCCAAATGCTCCCAAATATTCACAGAAGGTATATGAATGATATTAAAGTTTGAATATGATGTTCAGGAAAGATTTATCACCCTCTAAAGGATTCTGAAAACTTTTTTAATATTTTGGTCGAGGTAGGAGTTGTGGCTAGTAATTTAGGGTTCTAATTCCCCCATAATGAATACTAAAAAATGGCTTCCCAAATGGACTCAAGCCAAATTGAATTTATGAATGGAAGAAGGGGACATGTAAATGACATAAATATGAATTCATATGCATCACCATTCAACTTTTAATGTCTGTTGTAACTCCCTTAAATCAAATGCAAAAAGACTAGTTTCAACCTTGGGGGAAATGATAGGAAAACTTCTCCAAATGCTATGAAACTCAACAAAATAACTCCAAATACTTATGTACTGAACATTATACTAATTTAATCCATAAATAACAATCCATTCATCTATAAACCATCAATAGTTCACTTATCCATTCAAATCTATCAACATTATATTGGTTCACAATAAGGTAGTGGAGAAATGACATTGTTTCTTCATTGTTTAACATTTATACATGAAATATTTTTGGTATTTAGACCCCATATTATTTTGAAATTTAAATACATAAATAAAATTCCATTCTTCCATAAACCATCAGTAGTTTACTTATCCATTCGAATCCATCAACATCAAATTATTCACAACAAGACAGTGGGGAAATGACACTATTTCTTCATTGATTAACATTTTTACATAAAATATTTAAGTATTTCTAATTGAGAGTCTTATGAACTTGAAATACATATAATTTACATCAGAACATAAAATAATGGGGCATTAGAATCTCCCCCAAATAAATCAATAGCTCACCCAAAGCGCAATCCTTCTAGGAGCAAGAATATGCAATAAAAACTAGAAATGGTTGAGAGAAAGTGCTGCAATAGAAGGAACCATGAGATTCCTTGTAGCTTACACCTAAAAACACAAATACATTAAATCTCTATGAAATACCCGAGTGGCCTCTCCAAACACCAACTTGGATGGGAATCTTTCACCCTCGAAATTGGCTAAGGAAAGAACTAGTCATCCACTAGTTCTCTCAATTCACAAATGCAAATTTATCAAATGATAAAAATATCTTCTCTTAGTTCATCCATGTTAACATCCTTAGCCTTCTAAGGTTACCAAGCCATCCACAAACTCAAGACAATTTGAATTTGGGTGTGTGCTCAATATTTTCCATGTGTCCTCCCTTTCCTAGCCTTCCATCTTCCCCCAATTTGAGTAGGAACCCATTGAGCTTCCCCAACTCACATGAGCGCCCTCTTGGATGCTCTATTTTGACCTGACATGTCAGATATGTTATATCTCAGCCTTCGGATCTGATTTTTGTCATAGGTGTCATAGCATATTCATCATTGTTGTCATAGAGCTAGGGAATCTAGTCCAAGTGTCTCACTAGCTCCAAAATGACTCTTCCTCTCCCATGTAAGTTACATTTCCTTCCAAATTTGACCTATGATGTATATGGTCAAGTGTATTAGCCTTATAACTCATCCAAGAACATTTATTCTTCCCATGGATTCGAAATTGCAAGAGGGGGATGCCATGTGGCATATAAAATCTAGCTTGTGTGGGTCCCACATCCTCCATATGTCTTCATGATCAATTGCCACTTTGATTTTCCCTTGCATTTATTTATTTATCTCCTTTATTAAATATTTATGCCATTCTAATGTTCAAACATCATTTATTTTCCCCCTTATTCCAAATCCCAAAGCTTCCACTCCCAACCTAGGAAACTAGTAATTTTTCTCCTTGGAAATTATTTGACCCTTAGCATCAATTTGAAAAACTCTCATGAATATGGCAAATGTGATTAGGCCATTGTGACCCAATGAAAAATTTGGGACATGACATTAATCCTTGCACAACCCATGAAGAGGACTCAATGAATGAACTACATAATGCAATGTAGAACAAATGTAAAAAATGGTTATGCACCATAGATCCTACAAAATGACAAGCATTGCATCTCTAATCACCTAAACCTCATTTGAGGATCCAACCTCCTTAAAAACAAATTTAAGGATCTTATATTGGAATGTTATTTTTTGGCTCTTTATACATGGAATATAAGATAATATAATTTTATTAATGCCCAGAAGTTACCACCAAAGAATAGGTCAACGAGACTCAAAAGTACTTCCATTAACAACAGACTATGAATTCCAAATAAGGAAATAGGGACCATCATAAAAGCTTTGATACATAACATTCAATTTCTTTTCCTTTATTATTTGGATGAAATAAATCTTGGTTGCTTTGAGAAAAAAGATGGATATGAATATAAAAGACAAGAATAGTTCAAATCTATCCATGTTATGAGACGATGTAAATTGGCATACTATATTCAGAGGCACAAAAGGTGATAATGAAGCATAATCTTGCAACACTAAGCTCGAAATGTTGCCTTTTTTCTAACACTATCAACCACTAATGCAGGTGCATATGTCTTCCTTAATAATTCTTGAGTTCAATCAAACTTTAGGGTCTCATGTTAGCCCAAGGAGGGGTTAATTGTAAATGTCTTTGTAAAAATAATGAAAATTATTTAAAAAGTTCCATAGTTGACTTGTTCTAGAGGAGACAAGTGATTATATTTTAACAAGTTCCTAAATAGGTGAGTCATAGAGATAGGTGTCAAAAAAATGGTGAGTCATTGGGTCAGGATGAATCATTGTAACTGAAGCTAAAATTGTGGAAAGGTTCGTTGATTTCCAAAAGAACTCAGTAACGAGTCATTGAAGAGATAAGGGTTGAATTCTATGTTTACAAATTAGTTAGCATGAGTTTTGGAAATTGTTTGGTGTGCTGACAACATTAACTCCAAGTTTAAATATGTAAATTAAATACATTTGAAGCTTTTTGTTAGTTGGCCTTTGAGTCATGTTGGAGAGCTAGCATAGGGATAAAGAGTTAGTTCGATGAACAATCAGTTATGGTTCTGTAATTATATATTTCCAAGTAGATGAAGGTTTAGAGTATGCATGTACATAAGATATGTTTATTAATGAAAATGAAAGTTTTTGCATTCATGGCGTTAATGATTTATGTTGAATATTTGAGCTCATGGAATTTGATTGTTTGTTTAAATTAAGCATGTACATGAACTGATAAATAATTCATAGCAATTCAATTATTTGTGTGACTATGTGTGAATGAGTGACAGGATTTTAATACTTGTAATTGAAAAATGAACCCAACAGTGAAGATCCTGTTATGTTTTGTGTGAAAGTTAGAGTTGTCCAGGCTTAGCTAGTTTTGGAATGATGCATGTGCATGCTATGAGTACATCAGTCTTTGTTTAAATACTACAGTGAAAGCAAGTTCGTTGCATGTGAAGCATTGTTGTTGGGTTACTGGATGAAATCGATTACCTATAGAAACGCCAGAGGTCAGAAACAAAATATATCCAAACAAACTGTAGTGCCAATATGGAGACTTTGGGCATGATAGGAAGTAGAAATTGAATCGAGTCAAAAGCACAGAGGAAATCCCCTACATCCATGATCATGACTTAGAGGCATGGTGAATAAATTTATGGTGAGGAATCAAGCCTAGAGGATGTTTAGTGGGAATCTAGTAAAGAAACCCAAAATTCCTAAGTTGAAGAACTAGTGTTTTCCTCTTCACAAATGAACTAAGGAGCATTTTAGGCAAAGAGCGAAGAACTAGCATTGATGTTCGTTGTGATGTTGAGTGGAACACATAACCTATAATGTGCATTGATGGGATACAAACCCTAAATGTCGTTGGGTTGTAGTATTGCTGCAGAGAGAACATCCAAGTGCATATTGATGGATTGAAACCTTAACTTATATCTTGGTGATGAGAATAAGCCACAATCAACAATGGTGACATGTGTCAAAAAATTTGAGTTGGAAGAGGTTAAGAGAATGGCCGACTAAATCAAGCTCAAGAAATGGTTTATAAACCCATCCATAGTGGTTTAGGGTGATTTCTATAAGCAAGAAAGTTTCTGCAAATTCTTGTGTTAAAAAACAAGAAAGTGAGAATAGGGGTGTATTGGGTTCTTGGATAGCTTGTAGAGTTCATAAGGACACTGATTTGTACCATTTAGTGGTATCGGGTTCTACAAATATCTTTAGTGGTTGAGAAAAATCAAAGTAATTAAAATGCTCAATAAGAGTTGTGAAAAGTTGTTATAGTGATATCGATGCATGGGTGAAAGGTTAACTTGAATGAAGAGGTCAGAGCAAGATCATTGTTCATTTGAATGTTAGCAGGTTGATCATTGATTATCCTCTTTGAAGAGGAAATAATGTTCCTTAGGGATAACACCCTTCGTGATATACAAGTCAAGACAGTTGGTTCCCTTAATAAGTATATTTGCATCAGTAGGGGCTGGAGAAATTGTACATGGGTAAATACAATCATCAGAACAAGTGTTTGTTACAACAAAATTGGTGAAGATAAAGAAAATTGAGGTTCTTTTAGAAGAATTTATCTTGAAGTGGAATACAATAGAAGTGTACTCTTGAACAAAAGACTTGAATTGGGTCATAAGGAAGCATGTACAGAAGAGTGCATGAGAAAGTGCAAAGAGGTTTCCCATTCAAGTGTAATGAATGTGGGAGGCAAGGCCAAGAACAAGTCTTGATGGTGTTGGTTTATGTTTTACACAAACTCTAGTTTTAAAGGTAATTGTGTTTGTAGGTTGGAGAAATCAAAAATAAAAATCACAACAGAAAAGGAGGACTAATGGAAGTCATTATAGTAGTGAAGCTATGACAAAGAAAGAAGAGCAAGTAGAGCTCTTAGATGAAGGAAATGTGACAAAGCCTACAACAAATTAAGATTGATGAGAAAGAAGAAGAAGACAGTGAATTTATTAAGGAGATGAGTAGTTGAGGGAGCAAAATCCTGGAATCTTTGAGAATTTGAGGAGCAAGGAGTGCTCTAGAATAGGTTCTACTACAGAGAACCAAAAGATGAAGAGGATACCAAGAGGATAACTTGATAGAGTGACAAGTAGCAGACTTGTTACAACTTTACAACAGATGGGAAATGTTATTTGCAACTCACAAGAGGAAAAGGAGAGTCCACAGAAGGAATAGGTAAGGATGACTACTGAGGGTCATGGTAAGGGTTGAAAGAGAAGTCACAAACAGATGGAAAGGAGTTCCAAGGCAGCGGGCATGACAAATATGAGTGATGAAGAATATGCGACAGAAATGACTGAGTTGAAGGCACATCTTAGTATACTAGAGGAGGTGTTACAAAAGTACGAGGAATACCGGAGATATGGTTGGAAATAAAGAAGAAAATGTAATATCCCAAATACTGATATTCTACTGATTCTATGGAGAATTACTGAATAGTCGAGCAAGCAAAATTGCCCTATATTATAGCTGAATTTAGGGTTAGGGTTTGCAGGATGGAATGTAACACTTACCACTAATAAGCCGGCTGAAATGCTCCTGAGAGAATATGCATGCATCAAGAGATGATCCAATGAAGAACGGGTGCTCCCTACCTCCGGTGATACCCCAGCAGCATGAACCCAAAATCAGCTAAGGCTGACAGTTTTAGTGAAGGAGGTGTCTGTTGCAGCTGATAATTTCTAGGAGTGGTAGTCTTCCCATGCTGAAGAGGATGCCTAACACATGTAGAATTTCTGAGACCCTTAAGAAGGCTAGTGAATTGAACTATAGGTTTAGTTGCTCATGCCCCCCTGATTCCCAAATTGCTAAGAACTGCTCCAGATGAGCAAAACAGGATCTGATAATCACCGGGTACTGGAGGATGATATTGATGATGAGAATGGTGCTAGTATTCTAAAGATAAATGGAGATCTGAGGACCCAACAAATTATTTGGGGTTTTCCAGCTAAAAACCCCCCTACGGCTGCACACGTATCCCCACAAACAATCTCTGATGGATACTGGATAAATGCAACTGGATGAATAAGTTGAAGAGCGGATGGTGAAACTGGATGGTTTACCCTGGATGAGACTAGGGCAAATATTTTACTGTCGAAACCCCATTAGCTGAAGGAATCATCTTCAACACCAACTGTTGTGGCCGCACGCTGTGCTGCTACTCAAGAGATCCAAAATCAATAATAATCATTAGTAACCTTCTTTGGTCTCATTACCCTCTTAAATAGAATCTCATGAACTTTTATGGTTTGCATGTCACTTTTAGGGTTTCCGCTTTACTTTTGCATGCATGTAATTCTATTTTAATGTTGACATTTAATCCTAAAGAAACAAGGCTTCTTCCATCCGACTAATGACTTGACGCTGAAAGAATGTCCTTTAGTGCTCTAAGTATCAAATCCACTTAGTCAATTCCCTCTTATGCAGTACCCACTCGAAGCTAAGGGACTTAAATAGGTTAGCGGGTGTTTGGTATGCTTAATTAGAGGGGGAACATTACAAAATATGGTGAGATGGAATTCATTGCATGTGGAGCTAAGAAAGGATGTATGCCAGGTTGAAGGAGGAATTCAGAACAGATGAGTTTGAGATGGAAGTTTTCATATGTGAACCTGAACAAGGATCATTCCTTGATGAATACGAAGATAGGGATGCTGAGGAAGAATTTATTAAGGATCTCATGAACTATTGAACTAGTTCATATCAGCATGAGGATCTATTGATGAAGGAGTCAAATGGGGCTAGATAGTCTTATGATTTTAAAAATGATCATGTGTGTGTGGTTGGAGGAAATGAACAGTTATCTAATGCTATTGCGAAGATGGAAGAAGATGGAAGACAATGAAAGAGAACGTAATTCAAATTATATTCCAAGAGAAGATTAAGAATATAAGGATGATATACGCATACAAGTTGATGAGGAAATGAAATTTCTGGAAGAGGATATAGAAAAGTTTTTATTCTTGGAAGAGATGCCTGGAATAGAGGATTTTCCATTTCAAGAAGAGGAACTTGAAGATGAGGTATGTTTGATGGAGTATGAGTATACTTATAGTGAAGAAGAAGGAGCTACTACACTGAAGGAATCAGACAAAGATTTGAAGAATAACTTGAAGAGTCAAGTATTGCATAGAGGAAAGTTGTGGAAGATATCTAAAGAGACTCATAGGTCTCATCTTTTTGAAACTAATGAAAGGGTTGTGTCTATATGTATTGAGAAAGGTAAAGAAAACATATCTTTTTTAGGCATGAAAGCAGAACAAGATCAATATTTTATTGAAGCAGATGGGACAAATGTGTCTCATGCTAGCGAACCTATTATTAATGAAAATAGAGAAAAGTTGGCTTCCATAGGTGGCCAAAAGGAAAATAGTAGACAATTATTGGGGATTGTTGATAAGGAAAGCGGTCAGAATGAAGAGAATGTTAAAGAGGAGGATGGGACATAATTGTCTCACAATAAAATTAGGAAGCATGTTATAGAAGTGCACAAGGAAGAATTGACTACTAAAGTTGGTCAAAGGGATGATGGAGCACTGTTGCTGAAGATTGTTATGAAAGGAGAAAGAGTTAAAGAAGGAAATGATCTTCCTCGTGACAAAGTGCTTGATAGATTTCAAAGAGAGATTGAACTGCTAGACTATTTGCTAGAGGATCTTGAATATGGAAGAGAGATTGTAGTCAGTGAAAGGGATTGTTCACAAGTATCAGATAGTGAAGGGGTGTCTCAAATTTTAGTAGGGACAATAAAAATTATGATTTTAAAACTAATGATATGTTAGTTGATACAACAGAAGGATAAATTGATGAACATGATGTTGGAATCAAGGAGATAGAGTGTAAATTACCTCTTGGAAGTAAAGTGGAAATTCAGGGACAACAAAAGAAACTAAAGAAGGATATGTATTTGAAGGAATTATGGATGAAGAGGACACCGAGAATAACCAACAACTTAATGGAAAATGTGAGGAATATGAGCATAAAAGAAATCTCATGAAATATGATATTGCTAAGATAATTGGAGATAGTCCTGAAGGAGACAAGAGTGAGACTGTTGTAGAGCAACAATGGAGGAAGCATCTACATACTTTAAACATATTTTGGGAGATGTGTAGTGGAATAAGGGAAAGTGTGAATTCAATAGCTCATACATATAAAGGAGTTCAGCTACACGTAAACAATGACAAAAACATGTTTCAGTTAGAAAAAAAGTTGGACAATGTAATGGATGAGTTGTGGAAGCTTATGCAAATAAATAAGAGAAGCTACAGAAGCAAGACAAGACAAACAGTTGGTATTTGAAACTCTTCAATTGAGAAGGAATATGAAACCAAGTTCATTGCGTAGAATCAGCTACATCATGAAGTATGCGATCTAGGAAAGAAGAGGACTGAAGTCACATGACCAGGAGGTCATGGTTTCTTTTCACTGTGGGAGTCTGATGCAGGTGCATCTGTCTTCCTCAATAATTCTCGAGCTTAATAAAACCATAGCGTCTCATGTTAGCTGTCACATCCCCTCCCCTCATCCTGCCGACGGAGAGGACGCGACTAACATTGTTGTTGTTCATCAATCTGGGCAATATAGCCCCATGAACATAACAATTTAAAAATGCATTGCAAATAAAATATATATAGATGCATAACAAATGCAAATATAGCAGAAGCAACACATTAAAAGCATTCTATGCATTGAACATATACTACATACACATGTGCATTAATATACAATGAAAACAGGCCATTCATTCAAGCATTTGTCATGTTCAAAATATTTCATAAAACAATATCATTACAGAGGTTAAACACAAGAAAATACTTATCTTGAGAAGAAGCTTCCCCGCAACTAGGTATAGTGTTACAACGTTCCACCCAACCATAGGCCAGTGTGCTCCTCAATCTCTCAGTGCCACTACCACCCCTGAATTGGGCATAATTTCCTAGGGAACACAGACTCATACACAACAATACCATACACCCACAGTTAAGCCAATAAAGACATCCAAACAAAGTCATCCCACTAACAGATGCGTTCTTTGGACTTACTCAACCAAGCCTACACAAGGATGCACTTCACACCAAAATACAAGTTCGGGGTATGGAAAAAAACATATTAGGAACCAAAATCGAAAATGGCAAATGGGGAAAAATGACCCAAGTGATCAAAACATTTCAGGAAATGTTTAATGGCTTCACAGAGGCAAAAAAGTCCTCTATTCACACCCAAATCATGGATCTACCTTCCCATCCACTGAGCTTTAAAAAAACAAGTTTGCAACCAAAAATAGACTAGTAAAATGGGGAAAAACACCCAGTGAGAGAAAATACGATTTCACAAAACGTTTCTGGGCATTGGAGGGGCTAAAATGACTGCCATACACACCCAAATTGTGGGTCTTCTTTTCCCATTCACTGCACAATACCAAAAACAAAATCCTGGGTATTAGAAAATGAGGAAATGAAAGAAGAGCGTGCAGGTAAATGCACATCAAAGTCCAACTGCGTGGGGAAGACAAAAACACTTCTAAAAACCCTCAATCGTGAATCCTTACTACCCATTCACTTAGCAAGACCAAAACAAATTTCTAGCCATGGAAAATGGAGAAAACAACCAAGACGTGAAGGGAAACGCATAAGAGCTCCAAAAAACATGAGAGAGCCAAATGGATGGATGAACAATGGGATGGGCATGCATTTCCAAGAATTTACTTGCCCAAGAAGTTAAAAACATGTTTTCCAAAAATGGGTGGCTTCTCGAATTCAAATTTGACCCCCATACTCTTCCCATCCCCATGCATTAACTTCCTCAACCAATTTCTAGCAGAAATAAATGATTGACTCAAAAAGACAAAATGGGTGGTTGACAGCTTTATGGGTTTACCCTTTGACATTTGGATTTTCCCCATTGGCTCAAGGGTTTGGATATCTCCCCCCTATTCCTTGTGAAATCATGCCCCCGTCTCTTTAACGTTTGTAGTCCCATAGATAGCTTTGGTTTTATATTAATTTGTACATTTACATGATATATCAAAATATATCTACCATGCTTGACTTAGCACTATCACCATAGGTATCAGCCTTGATCACCTATCCCCAAAAAAATCATCAATGGCAGGTCCTTGGCCTTGAACTCCATGCCATGATCTCAATAATATATTTACATTATGTACAATTAAATACCAAGGGGTCAAGGTTGGGGTATTACATTAGCCCAAGGAGGGGCTAATTGTAAATGTCTTTGTAAAAATAATGAAAACTATTTAAAAGTTCCATATTTTACTTGTTCTAGAGGAGACAAGTCATTAGATTTTTAGAAGTTCCTAAATAAGTGAGTCATAGGGATAGGTGTCAAAAAACAATGGTGTGTCATCGGGTCAAGATGAATCATTGCAACTAAAGCTAAAATTGTGGAATGATTCGTTGATTTCCAAAATAAAATCCACCTATTAAATTTTAAAGCTATTAAGATCCAATAGAATCCCCTAAAATTTATAAATAGACACAAAACAAATTTGAATAACTACCAACCATATCTTTCACTAGAGAGTAGAGAATAGCAACAAAAGACAAGAATGACAACAACGCTTGTTTTAAGCAACACAAAAATTCCATTTGCCAAGTTGTTGATATAGGTTACAGAGTATCCAGTTTTAGTAGGTTGACTAGTCACCCAATAAATTTCAAGTATTCTTTGCTTTAAGAATGGTTCAAATTTTCCATAAAAATATAGGAGTCAATGTCGGTTGGTCAAGAAGCTGAATTGGTTTAAAGCACAGGTTGTGTTGTGACATCAAATTAAAACAAAACCCTTTTAAAACATTTAGATTTCCAATCGAGGAGGCCATACTACAACCATATCAGCTATGTTAGTCACAAAATCAAACTTTAGCTGACCAATGTTCTCTGAATACTCGTCACAAGAATCAGGTCAAACCCATGACTTGTAGATTTGATCTGACTCGCCAGAAAAATGGGTCATTACAACTGATCATCATGTATGAAAATTCATCCCACCATTGACCCACAAGTACTTATAGGCTAATTGACCAGGTTCAAAGGGTTTGACCCACAACCCACATAAAAACTCACTATGTTAACTTATGCAAAGAGACAAAAATTGTTATATTCTTGGGTTTTATAATTTTCTACTTGCCAAGTTTTCCTTGAGTTAAATCAAACTCAAGTCTTGCCTCAACACATTTTTCACCAATTCAAATATGGTAACTATGGCTCTCTGCCAAAATAAGAGTAAAAAAACCTGAATTTTTTTCTGTTGAATTTTACACAAGCGAAATCTCATACCGTGCTACTTGTTCTGAGAAATTTCTGCTTGGATGTCGTTGTCGGAGTATGTGAAAATATCCTCCTGGGAAATACTCCATAACCAAACATGAGAACTTGTTAGTTTCAAAGTGAGTGTATAATTTCGGAAGAAATGGATGATCCAACATCTGGATTATTTATCTTTCAATCTGATCTCTAAGCATATTTTTCTAGCTTACTAAAGGCCCATTTTCCATCACCTTCATGTAAAAATAACACTTTGTACGATCCAAATCTGTGAGATACACACTACCTATTCACCACAACCTGATCGCTTGACCATCTTGGAATGGTTCAACCCCAAACATCCATCCCTCTTTCAAACAACACGAATAACCTCCCATCTTGAATCATTTGACATATGAGGCATGTTGCCATTGTTGCTTAAACTACTGCAAGTTCTCTCATCACTCACCCCATTGCTATTGATACCCCTTTTGGCACTACTCTTTAAAATTTCAACATAATATTCCCAATCGCTGACTTTTAAACCTTATATTTTCTTTACTACACTAGATTTACCCTCACTTCTATTACCAGTGTAATTTTAGCGTTGTTACAATTTTCATTAGTGATTGCCTCGATAAAAAAATCAGTGTTGTTGATACTTATCTGAGAGCTAAAACTAACACTAGCCGACAATGAAGCATCACATGTATCATCATTTCCATGTTCATGTGTCCCTTCATTCTTTTGGCTAGTGCCAACTTCTGATGAGCTTACTGGTCTAGCTTCCCCATATTGATAACTTTCACCTTTTTCCTTTGATGTACTCGCTACAGAAGAAAGACATGTACCAAATACAGATGATAACTTCAACAAGCATGCTTCTAACATCTCAAAATGATTACTTCCTCTCAATGGTGGCTTTAGACTTTCACCTTCTAATTCTTGACATGTGCCCCACACCCAGGTTACATTTTTAGAAGTGCTCAGTTCTGGTGTCTGGGGAATAACTACAACTCTGTATAGTTGTTTTATAGCACCAACATCTGATAACTGAGAACTACTTGGTGGTCTTGAATGTCGTTTCAAAGAAGCTAATTCTAAATCTTGAGCAAGTGTTGAGCCTCATAAAGATTATTTCAATGTGACTGTTATTGATGTTCCCGCTTTAGATGACCATGAAATACCCACCCTCAATGGTTTTTTCAAGGTGTATTTCCTGTTGCACCTGCTCTTAATGACTGGGAAATTCCTACTTCCCTTGATGAATGTTTCAAAGAAGTTGCTTCAACTTCATGAATTCCACTTTCTGCTTGTACATATTTTTCAAGATAGGTGTATTATATATCGATAAATTACATGTTCCATTAATTTGTTTATTCAAAATACCTCCTTCTCTAGAAGTTGTTTGGATATATGACTTTTCAGAGTTATGTTCTTCTGTCGCTTGAGAAATATCTTCCCTTGAAGACATTTTCGAGCTAACTCCCTCTGATAAGCATTTTAAACTTGCTTTTGTTGTCTCTGATTTTTCCATTGGATTATATGTATTATTTTCAGTCTATGTAGTTGTAAGCATCCATGAGGTGTACTTTGACTCGTGAACTCATAACATTGGCTATTCATAAATCTCTTTCATTGTTTCCATTTGGCCCAATAAAAAAATATTACTGCTGATGGATTTTCCATGGTCGATGCAAATCTTGTATATATATGCCAATGCAATAGTATTGAAATAGTCAATGCTCATGTTAAAATATTATATTGAAAATTGCCACTTTTTACAGAATATTTACAGTTTGAATTTAAGTGGTGGAATAAAAATAGGTCAAAAACCACAACAACTCAACTAATAACCCAAGTTCTAAACAAGAGAATATTAATCTTCTGTTTGTTTTCCATCCGTGATTTCCCTTGTTGACGAGTCCAATAGAGCCTATTCCCAAGTGTCAATACTATTAATTCTCTTGGATTCCAATTGTTCTTAGATTTAGCTATAATTTACATGTGTCAAATGAATTCCATAAATGCACCAAATTGATGGAGAAAAGCTCTTTTAGTTTTATAGCTAATGTTGTTGTTTCAAGGGATAAAGAAACTAATGATAAATAAAAATCTTAACAGCAGGTGCTACATTACCATTTGAAGACCTAATCCTCACCTATTTCTCAAGATACTATATTGCTTTTACATGTGTCAAATGAATTCCATAAATGCACCAAATTGATGGAGAAAAGCTCTTTTAGTTTTATAGCTAATGTTGTTGTTTCAAGGGATAAAGAAACTAAT
>LPNX010225959.1:136159-195442 GCA_001517045.1 Pseudotsuga menziesii
CTCTTTTTTACTTATTGTACTTGAATTTTATAAATATTTGAAAGTTTTTTCTCCAAACATGAACAACTTCCTTGTATAGAACAACATTCAAATATTTTTTTCTTGCCAAACTAGCAAACACCGATGCAAAAATTTGGACTTTTGGAAACATATATGCATAGGATTGCTTTGATAATTGGCTAAGATACTATATTGAGAAACTATAACAACCAATACAAGGCAATTTCCCTGTCATCAAGGGGTTCAAAAAAGGGTAACCTAGATATGAACTTGTTAGTGGATCAAGGCCCCAGTTCTAATTTGCCAATGTATTGAGGCCCAATTCATCTATCTTACAAGCATTGGTTTGGTTTACAAGTTTAATAAATGTCTCCAAGAACTTTGACTCTTAAACCTCAAAGTATCCATGGTAAACCCTAGGTCCCTGGTCATTTATACCAGACTGTTCTAAGAGCCATTCAACTACATATTGCAAATCTGTAACAACCATAGATATTAGACAGTACTCAACAAACCGAGTCCCTTCATGCACTTAATAAAGACCATCATAAAACTACTCATTACATCTCAATCAAGAAATACAGATATAATGGGATACTTTTGGATGAAGCCGGATTATTGGCCCCAATGCCAATGGTGGATGATAGACAAAGATATTAAGACCCACACCATGTGACATGTTGCTAACAATTAATGATACAGATAAAATGTAGAGTTGTAGGGGGGATGTACTATGAGGATGGGAGAAGTAGATGACCCTCAAGTCCATAAAATAAATAGGAACAACCCACTGAAAAAAGCAGCCACATATTTAATTTAAATGGATTAGAATATAAATAAAAGTAATAAACCAACAATGGGAAATCAATACAATATTGGTTGGTCTTTAAAAAGCTGAGTTGAGCTCACTAGTAAATCACTATTTTAAGTTGTGAAAGTAGTCTCTTATGGAGGTCTGCTAAAGCTCGTGTTTTGATTCATTATGTTGGAGATTGATTATTCTAATCCATACTGGGTCTACTATGAAAATAAATTCTAATCATAGAATTGAAAATGGGTGTTTAGATACAAGAATGTTGAATTGATAAAGCTTGACACATGGATCCAGCTATCTATGGTGATGTCAAAAAGCATTGAAAATTCAATAAAATACCAAATACGTTTGTGCGTCTAAAGCTCTATCCATATTTTACTGTTTGGCCTCAAACTTCTACTTGTCCTCCTCTTCTTCCTCCTTCGCTTCTTGGGTGCTCGGCAATGGTGAGGGTGACCCCATAGACATTTGACAATGGAAAATGACAAAAGGGGTTTGAATGATAAGATCCGACACTTGGTACAACCAATGTAAAAGATTGGCAATTTCCCAGACCAAATTTATTACCCTATTAATCAATGTGTCCAGCTTAGGAAACAATCCCATACTAGGGACACCAATTGACATTGGCAATGGAAGTTTGTTTCGATTTCTAGCCAATGCAAGTAAAATCTATTTGACTCAAATGTCTGATGAACTATTCATGGTGTTTGATGCAGATCAAGAAGTAGCTGAAAAAGAAGAACATGAATCTTCTGAATCAATTGCAATTCCCACCAAAGCCTTGCATTTATCTGATTCTCCCATATTTCAGTCACATTCAAGCCTATCATATGATCAAGCATGACCTCCAAATCATCATCATCAGTCTTCAATTCTATAGCCTTGGAATACTCATCACAATCACTACCATCATCGTCGTTGTCTTCTTCTTCGCAATTTCTGGTTTTCTTCAGTCTGTAACTCCACTCCACCTGCCTCAACACATCATCGTCCTTCCAAAGCCCCATAGTTGAAACGACCTCACTTCGCACCTGACCATTTGACACCTCCTTCCACAAAAAATAAGCATCTTCAAATCTCTTCAAGCCCACTACATTGTCACCCATAACAACACTCCTCAAGATCCTCGCCCTCTCCACCTTCAACACCTCCAAAAAATCAATATCATCTGAAACGAGACAAAAACAATCAATCCCCTTGTCCATGGAATCCATCATATGTTTTGTCAATGCAATGTTAGCTGCCAGAGGCTTATCAAACACAGTAATGACCCAAAACCCTTCTGTCTTAATCTCCCCTTCAATCCCATAACCCAGCTGGGGCACTAAAAACTCCCTGGCCACTTCCCTATATTTCTCCTATTTGGGTACTATTTTATCCCTAAAATTTTCCTTCTTCTTCCCTTTCAAGGAATCCCTATGCCTCACGCGCTTAAGCTACTCTCTCTCATGCAATTGCCTGAAGTGCTTCTGGAATTTGATGTGGGTTTTGAACTCGTGATCACAGATCTCACAGATGTAGGATTCCTTCGGTTGTATTATGCCCTGTCCTCCAATATATATTTTATATGTTTCCTTTCACTTCGAACGTGGGGAGGGATGAAGCTGAAGGAGTGGCGGTAAGCATAGAAAACCATCTAAATGATGAATCCAAAGGCCCTTCCAACAGACCTAAGCCTGAGAGCAGCTTGGTAAGGGGAGATGTTGTGGGGGGGTTATTGTCCAAGTCCCAAAAGATTGCTACATTTATGCTTCTTCTACTGGTGTTTTCAGTTCAGGGGCCTGTTGCTAATGGACTTGTGTAGTAGGGTCGTATTGAAGAATCCGACCATGGTGGTCTCTACGTTTTTGTGTATTGGAAGATATTTGTGTGGTCAAGGAGCCAAGCCATTTGCGTTTATGATAGTTAAGTATTTCCTCTAGAAAAAAGCGTGATAGTATACACTTTTCATCTAAATATTTAGGTGTTTATTTTATTTTTGTATATGGAATTGTTGCAATGTAGTGTTGTTGTAGATAGTTGGAACTTAAACATTTTACATGTGGATATGAATCTTTCATCAAAACATTAAACTTGGGTGTTTGGTAAGCTGCCCAATACTTAGAAGGTTGGAATTCAAGAGCATCTATCTATGGATATGTATCCTTAATCAAAACACTAAACTAAGGTGTTTGCTATAGTACTTGTATCATAAATATTTTATTCATGTGCATGCAGTTGTTGTGATTAATGGACGTTGCTTGGAGGTTGGAACTTTAGAATTTTTACAAGTGGATATGGATCCTTAGACAAAGAATCGAATTGAGGTGTTTACAGGCAAGGTATCATTAATTAAAAATTTGTTTATGTGCATGGAGTAACACAATGCAACAACAAAACATGGGTTGGAACCCAAGTCCTTTTCCCTATGGATGTTGATCTTGACCCAAACACCAAAAAATGGTGTCTAGTAAGGTACCCATGTAATTAATATTTTGTTCAGGTGCATGGAGTTGTTGCAATGCATCGACACCACTTTGAGTTAGAACTCAAAATCGTTTACCTTTAAATATGGATCCTTAACCAAAACACCAAATTGAGGTGTCCACATCATTAATATTTTATTCATGTGCATAGGGATGTTGTAGTGCAACAACATTTCCACGGGGTTGGAAATAAAGAGGTTCTACCTTTGGTTGTAGATCATAGTACCCAAACACCAAACTCAAAATACCAAAACCAAAACACCAAACCAGGGTGTTTTGTAAGGTGCCCATGTCATTAATCTTTAATCCATGCAAACAAAATATTTGCAATGAAAAGCACCACTTGGTTGTTTGAGCCCAATATATTATACATGTGAATATGGACCCTTAAACAAAACACTAAACCATGATGTTTGCCAAGATACATATGATCAATATTTTCTTATAGCATGGAGGTGTTATAGTACAACAACATTGCTTGTTATTATCTTCATTATTGAGGGTTCACTATTAAATACCATTTGTGTTTGAGGCACTAGGGTAATGCTTCTACGTATGTTAACTCACTACTAGGGTAATGCTTCTACCTTCCTATATCTTTAGTATTAATTAGATTGTGACCAAACACAACATACATCCATTTTTATTCACAAAGGTTTCCTAAACTAAGTGGTAAGGGAGATATTGTGGACTAAACTATAATCATGGGCTTAACTAGTCTTTGTCCTCATCTAAGTGTAGAGCTAACCAAGTTGTGGGATTTCCTTGTTATAAAGTCCTTATAGTTCTTAATTGGAGGAGTGGCCCAAATATTAGTGCTAAATTTGTTTGAAATCCAAGTTGGGGTCTCAACAAACACCAAGTTGAAAAGCATGAAGATGATCTAATTAATAATTACCTTGGGCGGCCTCCTTTGTTCTAGTATTGATTATGGGATGTTATCACTTGTACCTCATTTGATGCATGTTTTCTTCTAACATATTATATTTCATGGATTCTTGATCATGTACCCTCGACTCGTATTTTGATTTTGTTTCAATGATTAGGTTGTTTTATGGGTTTGCTAAATATTGCATTGTGTCAACTATGACTTAACACAATTGTCTTTCTCATGAACATGACCTCATCAATAGATTGGCATGGCTAAGGCTTTGTTTTCTTTAATTTGTAATGAACAAGGAAGATCTTGGTTTGAATAAATCTTTTTCTTGAATCCTACTAGTACGGTTGACACATCTAGTTAGGTCTATTACAATTGCAAGTGCATCTCTTCTCTAGCTCAAAGGTGGAGTCCCCATGGTAGGATTATTAGAGTTGAACAATAGAGTACATCATGAAAATGAAGAGTAACTTTAGAAAAACAAAGTGTTTTGATTTTTGTAAAATATAAGAGTCATGAAATAATAGGTCTATGACCACCACACAATCCTTATCAAGGGAATCTTTTTCATGTAAATTCACCTCTCCTCTCCTATCATGATACATAATTTAATTTAAAATCTAAAATGGTGTATCATATTAGAGATTGAAAAGGGATTCCTTTTAAATCTAACAATACTCACCTATTGATGAGTAATCCAATAGTGTAGTATCCCAAATACTAATATTTTCTATTTCTATGCAAAGTTACTGAAATAACCGGGCATGCAAACTGCCATGCAAAAATTCCCTATTTTATAGCTGAAATTAGGGTTAGGGTTTGTAGGATAGAATGTAACACTTACTGCTTATAAGCTATATGAAATTATCTTGAGAGAATATGCATGCATCAAGAGCTTATTTGGAGATGAAATGGTACCTTCTGCCTCCAGTGATACCCTAGCAGCATGAACCCAAAATCATCTAAGGGTGACATTTTCAGTGAAGGAGGTGTCCGTTGAAGCTGAGAATTTGTAGGAGTGGTAGTATTCCCGTGCCGGAGAGGATTCCTGACACATGCGGAATTTGTGAGGTCTCTAGGAAGGCTAGCGAATTGATCTGGAGGTTTAGCTTCTCATGCCCCCATGATCCAAAAATTGCTGATAACTGCACCAAATGATCAAGACCGGATCTGATAATCACTAGGTATTGGAGTATGATACCGATGATGAGAATGGTGCTTGGGTTTTGAAGGTAAACTGAGATCTGAAGACCCAGCGAATGATTTGGGGTTTTCCAGCTAAAAACCCCCTGACAGCTGCACATGTGCCCCTGCAAACAATCTCTAATGGATATTGGATAACTGTAAAGGAATGAATAAATTGAAGAGAGGATGGTGAACCTGGATGGTTTACCCTGGATGAGACTAGGGCAGATATCTCACTGCCAAAACCCCGTTAGTTGAAGACGTCGTCTTCAACCCCAACTGTTGTGGCCGCACGCCGTGCTACTGCTTAAGAGCTCCAAAATCATATAATAATCCAAAAGTAAAGTCTCCATTCACTTTATCTTACTTTTATAACTTTCAACTACGAAAACCCTAACTTTTGACCTAATTAGGTCACTTTAACTTCTAATTTGTAGTTGACTTGCATGCATGCGCATGGAGACTTAATTGAGTGCATGCATCATTAAATAATGCTTATATGTCATGCATGTCACTTTTAGGGTTTGCATGCATGTCACTTTTAGGGTTTACATGCATATCACTTTTAGGGTTTGCATGCATGTCATTTTTAGGGTTTGCATGCATCTCACTTTTGGGAACATTACAGTCCTCCCTTGCCAAAGATTGCTTGTCCTCAAGCAATGCAAACACAAATGCACAATAAATCAATTAAACCAACTGAATCTGGGGATGATCCCAGGGTCCCAAATTATCCTAGGAGATTTGTAGCACCCTCTGCTCAAAACACTACACTGTACGGTACCATCACCAGAGACCTCCTGAAAGCACCCTCTAGCAATCACTAAACTGTCGGTCACTGTAATCCCAGGGTCCCAAATCAATCTGAGAATTGTAGAGGTCAAAATGCATCCACCGCTACCCTGCGTAGTATCGACACAAGGAGCATCATTTAGACTCCCAAGTAACGCCATTAGTAAACACTGTATCCATCCCTCATAAGGTATTCCACCTGGATCCCAATGCAAACTTGTGCATATTTCATCCCAAATATTTGAAGGCTCTTGTGGGACTATACCCTTGGCTAGGAATGTATTCCCAAGAATCACCCACTCAATAGGATACCAACTCTTAATCTCTCTCCAATCCAACCCCCGAAAAGTACCTTGTCCATAAGCACCATCACAAGGAATAATCCTACCAAGCTGACATTCTAACCTTCTTATTTCAACTAGAATACTCATATACTACTGGTCAATTTCTCGATCCTGGCCAACCTGTAAAAAACATACACCATTATGCAAATGTGGACTCAAGCTACTACAAGCCATGTCTATGTACTCCTTAAGAGGACTGCTTTGAAATGCAATAGTATGTTTCTTTTGCTGCCCCATCAAGGAATCCAACTGCTCTTCAATACTAGATAGCCTGACCTCTGAATCGGTACATACAACTCAAAGAACTGTAAGCTCAACATCTCACTGTACTATGGTGTCTCAGAGTATCTTGGTCCTCTCTTTCATCGCTAGAATGATTTATTTAACCCGTTCAATCTTCTTTCTGTGACTATCATCTAGAAGCTCTATCGCATGCATGTATAAACTCTCCCTAACCTCCATGTGTGACTGCTCACTGTCTCAACTGCTATGCTCATTGCCTTGCACCTCATGCATTTTGCCCATCATAACTGTCTGGATTCCTATTTTAGGTGATGAAGAGTGTACCAACTCCAACTCATCACATGGTTTGTCCATAATATGACTAGCAAATGTGTTTGTGTCTCTAGACTCACAGGATGGCTCTAATGCTATCTCCTCATGCACATCCTCATCATGTACTGTTGACTCCAAATGAAGCTCACCAACAACTTGTACTTCATGCTCATCTTTCGTCCCTCCCCCAACTATGTATTTAAGGAGATCCTCATCCAAATTCTTGGGCTGGATCCTGAACTTGATGGTGTAATAATATTGAAAGGACACTACTGCACATACATCATCACCCAAGGCTAGATACTCCTGATATCAAGGCAAGTGTTGAAGTACTGCTAACCTCTGCCAATTTCCAGTCAAGATCCTTCTCATTGTCTTCATGTTCTCACAAGCTGGCAAAGAAAAACCTTTGTTCTGACATGCATTTGCATGTACACGCATGCATCAACATGCACTTTTATTCAATTGCTATGTGCCCACAACTAGCAAGGATCATGCTCTGATACCACTATAGTATCCCAAATACTGATATTTTCTATTTTTATGCAAAGTTACTGAAATAACCGGGCATGCAAACTACCATGCAAAAATTCCCTATTTTATAACTGAAATTAGGGTTAGGGTTTGCAAGATAGAATGTAACACTTACCACTGATAAGCTGGCTGAAATGCTCCTGAGAGAATATGCATGCATCAAGAGCCGATTTGGAGATGAACTAGTACCTTCTGCCTCCAGTGATACCCCAATAACACGAACCCAAAATCAGCTAAGGGTGATGTTTTCAGTGAAGGAGGTGTCCGTTGAAGCTGAGAATTTGTAGGAGTGGTAGTCTTCCCGTGCCAGAGAGGATGCCTGACACATGCAGAAGTTTTGAGGTATCTAGGAAGGCTAGTGAATTTATCTAGATGTTTAGCTGCTCACGCCCCCATGATCCCAAAATTGCCGATAACTGCTCCAGATGAGCAATATCAGATCTGATAGTCACCGGGTACTAGAGTATGATACCGATGATGAGAATGGTGCTTGGGTTTTGAAGGTAAACTGAGATCTGAAGACCCAGTCAATGATTTGGGGTTTTCCAGCTAAAAACCCCCTTACGGTTGCACACGTGCCCCTGCAAACAATCTCTGATGGATACTGGATAACTGTAAAGGAATGAATAAATTGAAGAGTGGATCGTGAACCTGGATGGTTTACCCTGGATGAGACTAGGGCAGATATCTCACTACCGAAACCCCGTTAGCTGAAGACGTTGTCTTCAACCTTAACTGTTGTGTCCGCACACTGTGCTACTGCTCAAGAGCTCCAAAATCATATAATAATCCAAAAGTAAAGTCTCCATTCACTTTATATTTTTTTTATAACTTTCAACTGCAAAAACCCTAACTTTTGACCTAATTAGGTCACTTTAACTTCTAATTTGCATGCATGCACATGGAGACTTAATTGAGTGCATGCATCATTAAATAATGCTTAGATGTCATGCATGTCACTTTTATGGTTTGCATGCATATCACTTTTAGGGTTTGCATGCATGTCATTTTTAGGGTTTGCATGCATGTCACTTTTAGGGTTTGCATGCATGTCACTTTTAGGGTTTTCATGCATGTCATTTTTAGGGTTTGCATGCATGTCACTTTTGGGAACATTACAAAAAGTGAGCTTATGAGTTGCCACCAATTAAATTAGCATTGGGTAATAGAATGTATGTTAATATTTTTCCAATAAGATTACGATACAAAGGTGAATAATCAATAGGAAGATGGCCACTTAACAATATCATATATTTTAATGTTGTAGATGGATTCAAAGGCCCCCATTGCATCCATCTGTAGCGTTAAAATTTGACAATGGATAATCCAATGAAATTTGACAATGGATAATTGTAATTTTAACAATAAAATACAATTTTGTAAATTTTAACGCTTTAGATGGATTTAGGGACCCTTGCATCCCAAAACTTTAACAAATTGTCGAGAGGGTCAAACAACAATAGTTTTGTTCAAACAAAATATGAACGTGACTTTTATAACAAGTTGTACACAATGGCACCAACTTCATGGTATGCCAATGTTGAGAGGGAAAGACAACAAATACCAAGACTCAACTCAACGACACTATGTTGAAACTTTAATCAAGTGCTGAAAGTGTCTAAGGATGATGATTTTGACAAAACAAAATACAAGCATGATCACTGCAATAAGCTGGACACATTAGTATAAAATTCAAGACATGATGACAATTTGAACGAGAAATGACCAACCTTCGAGACTGTATAGTCGTATTTTTTATTCCATGACCAAATTAGTCATTTACTTTAATTATTTTTAATTGTAATCACTTAAAATTGCTCAAATTTGGTCATATTTCACTTAAAAATACTGTGGTCACCAACTTTTTAGTGGTTTAGTCATTTATTTCGCATGGTGACCAACTTTTTTAGTCGCTTGGTCATTTATCACCCATTTTTCTACTAGTAACTTTATTACATATTAGGTTACTAAATCATATCATCACTTTATTTAGTATTAGGTTACTAAATTATATCTATCATCACATTATTTAGTGTTAGGTTACTAGATTCTATCATCACTTTATTCTATATTGTGACCTTGGAGCGTGTATAAAGTCATGATAACCATCCTCAATGTGCCAAACTCTAAATTGCCATCATATACTGAACACATGACAAATATTCCATTTGCAAGTCCTTTGTGGTGTCCAAGGGACATAAGAATGTGTCACAAGCCACAAGACAAATATTATGGTATAATACCCAACATTTTGCCATTGAACCACATCACAGGAACCAATAACTATGTCTAGCATTTAAACTTCAAAATAAGCACCATATCTCATTTATAAGCCAAACATTCCCTATGGAAGGCCAATATGGTGGTTTGGGACCACACACATGGACCATGAGCTCCATAGTAAAATGTTACAATGTAAGGTCCTAACTTTTTCATTATACCATGGAATGGTTCTGAACATCCATCTCTAGTGTTCCCTTCCTCAACGCGGTGGCCATATCTCATGTGTAGGCAAAGGATTCCTTACAAGGACCCTATTCCATGATGTGGGTTAGTATGCAAAGAATATGAGACCCATAGACAAATTTTATATCCCAACAACATGGGTTTTGGTATCAAACCATGGATTAGTGACGAAGAAGCATCCATGATGTGACAAACCTCAAAATGACCACCATATCCCTATCATTGGGAAAGTATAGGATAGGCCCTCATGGATGGCCTATGTAGAACCGAAAAGCCTCATGTTATGGACTAAAACTCTGGATGTTCACCCTAGAACATAACTTGGGTCATGACAACCATCCTTGGTGTACTAACCTTTAAATATGATACCACATTTTAATTGCATGCCATATATTTCCTATGCATGGCCTATATTGTGTCTTAAGGCCCCACACATGGTATGTAAGGGCTAGAGATAGATTCCATCGATTTATAACCTAGGTTTTTGTACCAAACTATGCCCTTATCCCTAAGAAACACATCATGCCTTCCAAACCTTGAAATCACCATCATATCAAACTTGGAGGCCAAAGATTATGTATTATGGGCATGTGTGATGCCTTGAGCGAAAAAACATGGCATGCAAGTCCCATAGATACATATGTTATGGCATAGTGCCTTCCCTTTTATACCTGGACCATGGAATGGGCATCAAGATCCATTCTTGGTATGTTAATTCTCAAAATGATGAGCATACATAACTCATATGCTAAATATTTACTGTGTAGGACATGTGTGGTTGTTTGGAGCACTACACATGACCCATGAGACCTGGACGAAAACTATACGAACTTAGGCCCTAGAGGTTAATCCCAACCCATGGCCTAGTAGTAAAAAAATATTCATGGTGTTATACATCCCAAAATGGCCACCATATCGCACTCATAAGACAAAAAAAATCAATTTGTAAGTCCTATGTGATGGATTCAATCCTCGTGCAGAGTTAGGGGTCATTTAAGGGTAATTATGGGTAAACAAGGGTTGTTAAGGGTTGATTAGTGATCATTTAAGGGTGATTGTGGTCAATTACGCATAATTAAGGGTCATTTAGGGGGAATTATTGGGTAATGAGTTGTGGTAATTAGGGGTTAATAAGGGGTTAATTAGTGGTAATTAGGGGGCAATTATGGGTTAGCTAAGGCTAATTATGGATCAATTATGGGTAAGTAGGGTGCATTTAATCCCAAGGGATTAGCTAAACCAAGGTTTCCCATGATGTTGGGCTTTTAGTTAAGTTCATGGTGGCATGTTCCCATTTTGATTCCTTGTGTATGAGGAACACTACTCTACATCAAAGGGTTTACTATGGAATATGCCATCTATGAATGTTTAGAAGCATCCATCGGGTTTATCCATGAGGTTTTCCTTCTAAAAAAGTAGGAACAATTTAGAGGTTATCAAGGGTTAATTAGTGGTAAGAATGGATTATTTAGGGGTAGTTAATGGTCAAGTAGCGGTCATTTAGGTGCAATTAGTGGTTAACTAAGGGTAATTAAGGAATTCTTACAAATAGTTCGATGACAAATTCCCAATAAATCTCTTAATGGTGCCTATGGCATAACTCCAAGGAATTAAACACGTGATACAAACCAAATTCTTGGGAATAAATTGTGGGATTCCCCTTAAAACTAGATGGCTTTAATGTAAGGGAAAAATGTAAATTTTTGCATGAGGAAACATTATGGTAGAGATTCAAAGAGAGACATGTTATAAAGGCTAAGCCTGAAATTACATGGTTATTCATATGCATCAACACAATAATTTCACAAACAAATCATATACATAATTCAAATAAGTTTTAGGGAAGTTATCTTTTGAATGAAATCTTCCAAAAAATTGTTGAAAGAGAGGTACGCACAACCCAACCTCAAGCAAGCTTGCAATCATTATTTTCTCAATGAAGTTGCCACCCCTAAGTTGAGGCTATCACATCACAAGGACATGGCTTCAAGTTCACTCTCCATGACATATCTGTGGTATTTGATATAGTCTGAAAATGAAAATCTTCACAAGGTTGCACTCTTCTTTTGGTCTCTCCTCTCTTCTCCCATTCAAATTTTGTTCTAATGAATAATAATCTCCTCCATGAGGAATCCCCCTTTAATGCATAGTAAACTTTGGGTTTTATGGCCTATATGCATTTGTCCATCCCTTTTTCTTGTTTGTAACTTTGTCGCTCTTTTTTATTGTTTGTAACTTTGTCACTCCTTTTTTCTTGTTTGTGAGTACTCTCGTTGGTGAATAGGGATTGGTGTCATATTGAAAGAATGGGTTGTTCAAGGTTTTAGTTGGAAGAGACTCAAACCTTTATTGGGACTTTCGATCAAAATTCAAGGAATGGATATAAGTACATTTTGACTTGCACATACTACTTCACCCGATGGGTGGAAGCTATACCGATGAAGAAATGTATAGCAGCAGTAGTCGTCAAATTCCTAGAAGAAAACATTGTTTCTCGATATGGATGTCCTATCAATATAACCACTGACAATGCCAAAGCTTTTAGCAAACTGGAGATGTCAACCTTTTGCATGAATCATGGGATTACATTGTCCCATTCATCTAATTATTATCCCCAGGGGAATGGCCTTGCTGAATCTAGTAATAAGAATTTGATTAAGCTTTTAAAGAGAATGGTGGGAGAAGATAAGAGGAGCTGGGAAAACAAATTAAAATATGCATTATGGGCCGACGGAACAACAGTAAAAAGAATTACAAACAGAGCCCCTTTTGAGTTAGTCTATGGACAAGATTGTAGGCTCCCAATTAATATGCAAATCCCAATATATGAGTTATTGCAACAATGTACCTCAGATCAAGAAGCATTTCAAGCAAGAATTGACAAGCTAGTAGAACTTGATGAAGTAAGAAGGATGGATTTTGAAAAAATGGTCGTTGAGCAAGAAAGAGTTAAGGGGACTTTCAATCAGAGAACAAGAAGTATAAAATTCAGAATAGGGACATAGTTTTGTTGTGGGATAAAGTAAAAAAAAAACCTGGAAAACATGGAAATTTGGAGAAAATATGGATGGGTCCTTCTTGAGTGTCCAATATAGCCAAAAAGGATTATTTTACTTGGAGCCTTTGGATGGAGATGAATTTGAACTTCCTGTGAATGGGATTTCGCTGAAGCATTAGTTTCCACCTATCGCTTAAATCCTCTCTTGCATAGTAGGGTAGAGTAGATAGGACATGAATAAGCCTTTCCCGGCAGTAGTGTAGAATCTTGCATCATTGCCTGAAGCTCACATTTGAAGCTCTTAGCATAGTTTTGATTTCTATTATCCTGCAAAATAAAAAGTCAAACTTTTATTGAAAGTTATGGTTATAGATTAAATTTATTTTTTTAATATTTGATTTCATGCATTTTTATTTTAGTATTTTATATAATACCCACATATTGTTCTGACGACCGGTATGTGAGTTTGGTATAGCTTTGGACATGCTGCAGGTAGTTGGTGACAATTTGGTAGCGGTTGCAGAGCTGGAAGGATTGATCGAGGATGTGAGAAGCAAAGTACGAGGACCAGAGATTCTGAGGTTATCAAGCGCTCTTTTCAGCAGAGAACTTGTCCCAGTTGGAGCCAGATATTATCACATATATAGTAGCCAGGATACCATATTCTATTTTTCAGATACAATACATTTTTCAGCCAGATTTCTTACATATGAGATGCTGAGATGAGCAGTTTTGACAGATCATTATTTTGTTAGTGGACAATTATACTCTCCCATGTCAAGACTGAGTCTCAGGACACTCAGATTCAAGGACTGATGTAGCCATTCAGTCATTTGCAGAGCAGTTAGTGATGCCTAGATTGGTTCTAGTGTTTTCTCATTGGACAGATGATGGTTTAGATGGATTATTTGCAAGGTTATGACTCAGCATTTATTTTATTGTGTTATGGTTATCATTGCTCTTATACTCATCTTTGTGACATATACTAGCATTTAGTGTCATGATCTGGCACTCATAAATATATGGACTTGGATGTATTTGTATTATCTATTGGTGTCCCTACTTAGACTTGGAAGTTCCTGATCTATACTCATTGGTTTTACCCTCCCTAGGGATAATAGAGGTAGTCATTCCCACCATTCTTTGGCTTGCTAGTGTTGGCTTCATCTTTCACTGTGTCCACCCATCCATTACCTTCCAGTTTTGTTTTTAACCCGACTTACTACTTGAATTATGGCATGGAGGACCTTTCCTCGCTAGAACCTTTGCTGGACAAACCTCCTTGTTTATAGTGTGTCTCGGCTCTGAGTTGGTGATAGAACTTGCCTTTGGTGAGTTGGATTGTATGCCTAAATCATTCTGGTCTGTTGTCCCGATGTTTGGCACTGTGCAGAACTCCCCCTAGTCACTTGAGATGTTGTTGGCTAAAACTGAAAGCTCATGTATTACTTGTATTGGAAATGTTTATATATGCGCCCATGGAAAATGTAAAATCTAAAATGTGTTTCTTAACATATACGAGCAAAGGGAGAGACCAATGAAATGCTAAAATACTCCGTGAAGGGTATAAGAAAGGTCCAAAAAGCAATGGTTAAATATATGCTATATCCAAATATTGTTGACCTTATAAATTTGAATATGTCCTGGATGAAAGCTGCAGTTAGTTGTGCTTTTAAGCACTGGTGAAGTCCCCAAAAGGTCATATAGGCCAAAAAGGCCATGGAAATAAAATTGATGGTCCTAATGAACCTGGATCAAACTTGATGTAGACATGATGCCTAAGTTGAATAAGCACTCTCTTAACAACTCAACCATTTGTGAGGCACTGCCATTCCCTGTGTTGTTTTTTTTCTGGAAGGTGGTTATTGTGGGTATTCCCTTTCCATATCCAAAGTGTCATGATGTTAAGTTGGTAGTCATCCTTTACCCTAGCCTTGTCAATATCAGTCTTCACCCTTCACTAGCAAATTGACTACAACTATGAAGTGAGTATAGTCCTGAAATTTTGGTCTAAGTAATAATAAATAAAACCCTATATATGTTTTTGGTTGATGTACCGCTAGTGAGGTGACTACTACTTGTTATGAATGTTACTTAAATGATTTGTAGAGCATGTCTTAGCCTTGTAACACTTGCAACAGATGGATGATAGCCTAAGTTATATTATTGGTATCTGGTCATTTACAGGTGATTATATTGTCTATTGGATATTGTTGATGATTAGGTAGAGATCTGGAAGGGGAGTGATTATGCACCCTAGATGTATTTGGACTCTCTGAGTCTAGTGAGATAGATTATTTTTAGTTCCGCGCACTTGCAGAGATGATCAAGCTCATTTTACCTTTTTGGTGTAGTTTTGCTTCACAAGATGATGTGTTTGAGCAGGAAGATGTTTTACAATAAAGTAGCTGCACCCCCTATGCCCCATACAGCACCCTAGGAGATCCCAATAAAGTACTATAGTACCCCCATCCCAGAGAGCCTAGTGGGAACAGTTTGACAACGCAGGCACCCTAGGAGGCTGTTTTGGTAGGTTCACATTTCTTGAGACAGACTAAAAAATGATTAAATGGCTACTGAAGGAATCTATTTTGGCTACTGAGGCAAGGAAATGACATGGTATGAGTCATTATGATGAGTTTGATGTCCTCCACACCTTCTCTAGTAGTTGCGGCACCTGATTGGGCCCACACCTATTTTTTGGCATTTTAATATTATTTTCTTGAGCTTTTGGGAGGCTCACGATTTCTTCAAGGAGGCACAAAGTCAAAAAGTTAAAATATTATATTATTTTATTGTGCCATGGGGCACCCAGAGGGAGTAATTTAACACTCCATGGACCCACCATGTGCTTCATTTATTTCTTGTTGAGTGGGGTACCCTCTTTATGGGTGATCTAGTCCACTTTGGTACTTTGTGGTTATATTGATCCATGTATTGTATGTTGAGCTCACATCAACCATTGATTAGAACATTTATATATTTTAATCTTAGGCACTCATTTTGAAAGTGGTTAGGATTTTGGTTCTCTCATTTCTATTTAAAGGAGAGAGCTTCTCATTTGTAAGGGGTCTTTGGCTCTTGGATCTTATTAATAGAAAAACTTTCTTATGGATATTTTTTGGATCTCCTTTGCATCTGGTGTTCTTAGATGGTGATTGGAAAGTCTTTTGATTTCGAGCATTCAAAAACTTGTTGCAAGATATATATGTTTTTTGGGAATATTTTTCTTGTCTACAGGAGGGCGACTTCAGCTTGGGCATTTTTGCAGGGGAACCTCAACTTGCTTGGATTGTCTTTGTTTTTTATCAGGGGGTTTTCATTAGTGTCATTGCAATCTATGATTTTGTCTTGCTATTTTTTTGTAGCATTTATATTTTTTCTCATGCAGCAACAAATCTGATATGGTTGACGTTTGTTGTGTAGGAGAGAGGGCACATTGACTCCTTGGGGAAAAACCTTGGACATAGAAATTGCTCAAAGCTTCTCAAATTGATCGGGATAGAAGTGATCATCATCATCAAGGAATATACAAGGTTTTCCATGTAATATCTACATGTTAGTTCTTTTCTTTCGGATATCAACCCATTGACACATGCTTTTCTTCATTTTTCTAAAAAGTCCATAAATAATAAAAAACAAAAAATATTAAAAAAATAAACCGCTCGATCTCTGGACAAACCACTACTGGGTTTTGTAAATCGGGAATCCCTCTCACTAATTCATCTTCAATGGTGTCCAAAAGGTTGCTGGTTTTCCCTAGATTTGAAAAACTGACTGTTAAAACCCCAGTGCCCCCCATTGAAATTGTGACTTTTTCCAAATCTGACTTTTTATAAAAAATAACCACTTGGGTTCATAGGTCGGGTCTCCCTCATTCCAGAACACCCCCAAAACTGAGCTAGTTGTTTCCAAGAGGCCCTAGATCTAAAAACTGACTTTCAACACCTTAGCACTCGCAAGCATATTTTGACTTTTTTTGGATCTAATTTTTCCGGCTATTCTCCAACTTGGATTTGTAGATCGGGCCATCATCATCCCATTCCTCCTCCAACACTAAGTTGATGGTCTCCTAGTTATCTTAGAATACGAGGATTTGCCTCTCCAAACCCTAGCGCTGGGGCCCTTTTTCCGCTGGTTTCCCCTACAAACTAAATTTTCTGGCCATACACTCTTCTAGGTCTATAGATCTGGGCATATCCCAGGTGGGTTCACTCCAACACTGGGTAGATACTGACTCCATTACCTAAGGCCCAATAGGCACTGATCTCCAACCCTAGCGCTAGCCCTCTTTTGGCCTCTTTTCCCTGAAATCCAACTTTTACTTGATGACTCAGGAACTTTGACTTTGTCATATTTCTCTCTGAGTCTATCCATTAGTACTAGATAGCCCCAACATTTTCCTTTCCCTCCTTGCATTGGTCACATTTCCCAATGCAGTGGATATCTTCATCAGTTGCTAGTACCTCAACCCTAGATCTAATATTTACCCCACAGGTCACCTGTGTTCCACTTTGGATCAACCCTCATTTGTCTAAAACCCTTATCCAAATCCCTAGCACACTTAGTGACACCTTCCATAGATATAAGGTCTCCAATTACCTTACACCTTACGTACCTCAAATCTTCTTGATCTAATCTAGTGTCTAGGTCTGATCTATCCTACCGGGAGCAGATCCGAGTCCCCCCCTTTGTTGTCTTGGGCTTAGATAACATAAAATTAAGGTTGCCTTAATTGATGTGACAACCATCCATTTGGGAGTCTAGTCAGTCTTGGTTCCACCTCCTTATTTGCTTGTCCCTCTACCATCCATCCTGGATCCACCTCACACAGGAAACTATAAGGTTGGTGATAACAGTTAGTTAAAGGACAAGGCCTAGCCCAAATATTGACTAAAGGAAATGAAAAAGTATTGGACATGGTTTTCCAAAATGATGAACCTGAATATTCCCCAAATCTTCAAAAGTTAGAACAAGTTGAATGGTATGTAGATATTATTTTCTATCTAAAGCATGACACATTCCCAAGTCATCTTGAGGGCCATAAGAGAAGATTATTAAGGTTAAAGACAACCAAATTTGTCATTACTCAAATAGGACTAGGATGGAAGAATCTAGATGGGTTGATCCTTAGATGTGTTGATAAAGATGAAACCAAAAGTCTCATAAATTATTTTCATTCTAGATTTTCTGGGGGTCATTATGTAACTAGAACCACAAGTCATAAGATCATTAGGTCTAGTTTCAACTGCCCTTCCATATTTTCAGATGTCCATAAGTTTGTGAGATGTTGTGATCCTTGTCCTCTTTTCACTGGTAAACAAAGGTTATCCTGCTTTCCCTTATAACCAGTTGTTGTAGAAGCTCCTTTTCAGTACTGGGGTTTGGAATTCATAGGGAAATTTAAATATAATTCAATTAATGGTTACTTATGGTTCCTAACATCTACAGATTATTTCACTAATGGGTTGAAGTCATTCCTATTAAACCAATAATTGAAAATGTGGTCATGGACTTCCTTGAAGACAAAATAATAACAAGATTTTGGGTTCCATCCAAGATAACCACAGATAATGCAAATGCCTTTATCTTAGAAAATATCTCATCTTTTTGTTTTGAACATGGCATTATTTTGTCTTACTCATTAAATTACTATCCTTAAGGAAATGGTCAAGTAGAGTCAAGTAATAAAAATCTAATGACTATAATCAAGAAAATTGTTGGGGAAAGGAAGAAGGCATGGGATAGTAATATCAAGTATGCATTATGGGATGATAGGTTAACAAAGAAGTTTTCTACAGGAAAAAGTGCATTTGAGTTACTTTATGGTTTGGATGTTCAGTTGCCAGTGCATCATAGGATTCTGGTTTATGGTTTTCTTTAGACATCTAGTTCAAGTGAGGATGTGGTTGAGAACATGATTGATAACATAATTGAACTTGATGATAGTAGAAGGAAGTCTTTTAAGAAAAAATATAGGAACAAAGAAAAAGGTTAAATGGCATTTGATAAGACAACAAGGAAAATATCTTTCAGTATTGGGGATACAGTTTTGTTATGGGATAAAAGAAGGGATAAGCCAAGAAAGCATGGAAAATTTGACAGCTTATGGATGGGCCCATTTGTCATCAAGGATGAAGTTGGTCCAACACTATCCAGAGTCTTATGGAATTTCATTAAGTTTGAACTAGGATTTTTTAATTTTTGGTGATTAAAAACTGTCCCTCAGCATAAAAGTGTTGTAATGAAAAGAGGGTTAAGTGGCACATAATTCCCATGAATAGGGGAATGGGTACTCATGGATAAGCCAAGAAAGCATGGAAAATTTGACAGCTTATGGATGGGCCCATTTGTCATCAATGATGAAGTTGTACCAACACTATCCAGAGTCTTGCGGAATTTCATTAAGTTTTACCTAGGATTTTTTAATTTTTGGTGATTAAAAACGGTCCCTCAGCATAAAAGTGTTGTAATGAAAAGAGGGTTAAGTGGAACATAATTCCCATGAATAGGGGCATGGGTACTCAAAATCAATGGAATGAGTCCCCCTACACCCTTGGAAAAAGTTTTGAAGTAATTCAGACAAGTCTTGCTAAGGTTTTGGATAAATTTTTCTAAGTCAGTTAAGGAAATCAAGAAAATTGGCAAATAATTAGCAAGCCAGATTTTGGAAAAGTGCCTAAAGTCACTTAAAAGGTGGAATTAAAGATTCTAAAGGTTATATTGTGTACCAAGGTAATATTTGAAGCATAAATCCCCCCCCCCTCCCATGCAAGTTTATCTCACAAATGAATTTGAGTCCCCAAGGGGGGCACCCTCTCAACCATGGAAATTTAAAGATTGGAAAATAAATAAATAAAGAGGGGTCCCACCTCCATGGGTATTCCTATTTTAACCCATATTTGGTTATCAAATCATAAGAGGGGGGATTTCCCTCCCCACATTATTTGATTTCTAACCCAAGGAGGTGCTTCCTCGAGGAGGTGCGCTCCCATTCTTAGGCCCTTATTCCATTCAAATGACAAGTGTTGGGAATTTACAAGGGATCTCTCTCATATATGTCCTATTTAAGGAGCCCCCTCCTTGTTTGGGTTGCAATTTTGGGATGCTCTTGCTCATTCTTTTCCATCTTGCTCTCATTCTCTCCCTTTTTTGGGCCATTGTAATTTTCAGCCATTTGGCTTAGTTAATTGAAATATTTAGAGGAACCTTGTGTCCCATTGTGTTCTTGGATGATTTGCTTCCATTCTCAAGCAGATACTCAATTTTGGGAAGTCAATGAAGCAAAATTCTTTGCTTTGGTAAGGTTTATGGTAATTTATTTGTCATATATTATGTGAGTTTTCATTTTTGTAGTAAATAATTTCATATATTTTCTCAGTTGAAGTTTATTATTTATTTGCTCATTATATGAATCTCACCCTCTTTTAGTTGTGTAGCAAATATCTTAAATACTACAGGTTATTTGGATTGAAGAGTGTGATTCCTTGGTTGGATGGCCCATTTTTCAAATCTAGACTTGGGAAAAGGGAAAATTTTCTCCTTCTCACAAATAAATTTCTGAATATTGTTTTTAGTTTCTTTAATGTTTTAACGTTGATTTAACCTCTCACATACTCAAGTTTATTTCAAATTATTTACTTGGCAATTTTTGTAGGAATTTTGTAAATATTTTTCACTGACATTCGAACTTCCCCAAAGTGATTTTAGGCATATTCTATAATTTTTTGTTTGTTGTTTTTTAGGAGGTTGGTGATAAAACAAGGAGAAACTCTACCAAAATTCAATCATAGAATGGTGCAAAGGACACCATAACGGAAGGATTTCAAGGCCATCACCAAGAAGGGGTGAAAATAATATTTTTCTACCTCTTTGGTATCTTTCTTTTTCGTTGAAACTTCAGTCATTGTAACAAGTCCAAGAGAGTCTCTTGGACTTGAATTTCTTTTGCATTTTAAGTTGCATTTAAATTCCATTTTTTTGTTATCCATTGCTTGCAACGAAAGTTGGGCTTTCCCACCTGTCATAAGAAATCGTTGATTGGCTTCGGGTTAGATTAGTCTGTATTTTTTTCCCCACACCTTGCAAGTGTTTCGGCTTTTCCATCCTTGCAAAATTGTGTTGGCTTGTATTGCATTTTCTTGTATCTTTCATATTGCCCACATCTTGCATGTGAGTTGGCTTCGTCACCATTGCAATATCGTGGTGTCTTGTATTGTTGTTAATTATTTGTTTTTCTTAGAGTGGAATAAATATTGCCTTGCTTTGGCCCCGTATTCACTCCCCTCAAGTCGGTTCATCCGATCTCGGGTGACAAGAAAGGGCTAGAGATTGAATTGGATAGATTAATAGGAATTTTAACCATTTATTTCAATATTGAGAAAATAATGATTTGTTGTGGAGATAGAGGGGTAGAGGTTGTTGGGATCCTCGTGGCACTTAGTGTCCTCCTGTTGAGGACCCTGATTGTCCTTGGAATTGACTTGTGGAGTTAGGAGGGAGATTTGTTCTCTTTTGTTGAACACCCAACAATTTCTCTCAATTGAGAGATAGAGGTTAGAGGTAGACACACTAGTTATATTTGAATTGCTTGTACAAACATTAATCCCCTAAGTTGAAGAAAGTACATAAAATAAAGTAAAATCTACAGGACCACTTGCAAAACATCACAACTTTTTACTTTATTTACTTCCATTTTTGGTTCATTCTCATACAAGCATATTCCATACATATTGGTTCATTTGCTTAAAGTATTTTACATTTGTTAGTTGTGGTTACTTGATTATTGTGGTGAAAGAATGGTTTAGTGTAATTTGTATATTTTGGCAGTTTTATACTATCTTATTATAAGCTTGTTACTCCATAACCCGAACTAAGTAGACACTGGTTATATTTCTCTTGCAATTTTATTTGGTTCATGTACAAAGAAGGATTTGTTTGTCATCATATTGTTGCACACTTGCACAGTTGCTTGTCATTTAACTAGTGGAACATTAATAATTAACAACTACTCATGAAACTCTACAAAGAAACTTAGTAAGTAGGGAATACCCCCCTTGACCTATTGGGAGTTGGGGTCTAAACAGAGGAGTTAGGAATCAAGGTGACACTGGGTTCTAAACTCATAGTTTCCCTCAAGAACACACCAAAGGGTTGGGAGACTTATTTGTGGTGAAGTGTGTTTATGTGGCAACAAGCATCACCTTTTCACTTTCTCCTCCCAATTGTTCCTTTCATATTAAGATGGACCCTTGATTTGGAACTTGGATTGTGAGAATCAAGACCCTTCCCCCACTCATAACTCTTTTTTAGATGGAGCCATGTGCAATGTGTCTCGGCTCTGAGTTGTGTGACAAAAATTACTGAAGCCTTGACCCTTTCGGGCTAGGAGAATGCACTGATGTTGTGTCTTGAGCCTAGGTGAGTTGGGATTTTGAATCTTTGACCCTTTTGGATTGTTGGCCTTGATGTTTGGTCCTGATTGTGGATGATTCCCACAAACTGACCCTATGATTCACTTCTAGGATATGAGTACCCACTTGTGTTGTGACATGAGCCAAGGTTGGCTAGTTTCCCAAGTTGTGTCATCTAGACTTGAAGCAATTCATACTAGCACAATTACATGCATCTATGTGTTTTATGATGTATATTTTTGAACTGGAAACCCTGGTTAGAATTGCAAATAACTGTGTTTTTAAGCACATCTAAGAGGGATATGAAATGAAATGTAAAGGGACGAAAAGTAGATGTGGGACAAATGTTATATCTAAATAACTGTTGGCCATAATATATTTAAATGTGATGATAGTTTGCTCACAGAACCTATGGGTTTTGATGTGAGATGGAGTATGGAACAAATAATTCTAAGTGCCTCCTAGTATCTATATATTAGAGTTGCTTGTGTACTTAATGCAAGGATCCTAAAAAAGATCCTCACTGAGATTGATTCAAGATTGGATGTGAGTTTGTAGACACTTGCTAGAGTTGAATGGACACTCTTCACTCAACTTATTCCAACTGTGAGACACTACCTTTCCCTATTGTCTTTTGTCCTACATATGTCTAAGTGGATCCTTCCTTTCCCTTTAGTTTAAGAGATCATTGTGTCAAGGTAAACAAGTCATTTCCTGTATCCTAGCCTTGTTTCATCCATTTCACCCAGATAGTGTTCGTTAATTTTGTAAGTGAGCATATCTAAAGAACTTCATGAAAAATCACACATTTACTCTAACAGGAGTCTTATTTTTATCAATTTATTGATTTATCACCATTATCATGTTACTACTATTTTAGTTGGCTAATAATATGAATAAGAGAGTTACCTTTTACCCCTTATGCACATTGGATTAATTGAATTGCAGTTCATTGACCATATTCATTATTTTGAATTTGTCAACACATGTCCCAGGATGGATATGATTACAATTATTATATTGTCATGTTTTGATGCCTTTGGAGGCCATTCAAACCATTCCACTACTCTAGAAATGAAAAATTAGTTCAATATAGACATTGGGTAAATTTTTAATGAAATGAACTAATTTTTATCAAATTTTGAAAAACATTTTTTAGGACCTTCCACCAAAATCGTTTTTGAGATATGAGTAACAAGTTTACCAAATTGATATTTTTTGGAATTTTTTGGTGTAATCATATTGTTATTCCAAGCAGTGGAAAATGGTATTATGGGCATATAAAATATTTACAGATCATTTCTTGCAATTAATTATAAATGATCAAGTGACTGTGGCTACTCCAAGGAAATTGATTTGGCTAATTCATGGCTTGGAAATGTTACAGGATGATGTATATTATGGTGTATCTTGGCTCTATGGATCATTCTTCATTATTATTTTTCAGCTTGCGGTCCACACTTATTTTAGTGGCTCATCTAGGGAGGACCTATTAAGATTTTAATGGTTATACAAGATATTCAAACATTTAGCATCATAACATCATAACCATATGAAATAGGATCAATGAAAGAAAGGTGAGCACAACAAGACAAAAGAACAAAGATATTTATCCTGGGAAACCCTCTTGGGGGAGAAAACCCCACAAAACTTCATCAATATAGAATTTGACCAAGTACAGTGAACAACCCAAGAATAAGACCATCAACTTCCTCTCTCCAACAAACCACAGTTGGTAATATTTTAATCCCAACCATTGGATTGAGTTGGTTAGAATGTGGAAATCACTCTCGATCTATTTAAGAGAGATGCATCCACCATTGTAAGGAGATTTTTGGCTCTTGGATATTTTGAATAAAGATATTTTTGTAGAAATCATTAGCTCTTATTTGTGGGATGTTCTTGTACTTAATTAAAAATTCTATTTCTTTTAGCATTTGAGTGATTGCTTGAAGTTTCAAAAATATTTTGGAAGAGATAGTGTTTACATGTAAGATAGCGACTTCACTCAAACGTTTTTGTGGGATTTTCCAACTCGTTCCACTTGTGGACGTTGGCTTGCTCAGTGGGTTTTCAATAACATCATTTGATCTTTAATATGCTCTCTATTCTCTTACATCTATAGTTTATTTTCTTGGTATAGAAAATCTCACTTTCGTAGTTTGACTGTGTTGGAAGAGGGGTGAACCACCTCCACTGAGAAAATCGATTTCACTTGAATTTTTAGCCAAATTGCTCCAAATTGATTGAGACATGATAGATCATTATTTGCAAGGGATAGATCATCAACCTCTTAGATCTATGGTTTTTAGTTCAATTCAATCCAGTGTCATATCTCTTACCTTCTTTGAGTGTCTTGTCCTTCTCATAGTCTCCATACGCTAGAAAGGACCTCCCCTTTACTACATATTAGCATAAAGAGACAAGAATCCCTTTCAATGTGACAACCAACTTATCTAGTGGTGACTAGGAATCTTGAAGTTTCACTGGTTTAGCTTCCCTTCCTCTACCATCCCTAATAGGATACCTTTAGTGGGAGGTAAAAATTTGGTGATAACAAGAGCTAAGACATTAGGGAAAACAAGGAGACCTTCATGGTGAAAGGGGCACAAAGAGGAAGTCAAGAGTCAATCTGTCAAGTCTTTTACCAATGTGATTTAGTCACTAGGGTGGAGTGATATGGAGATGGATAAATCATAGGTGAAGCCAAGGGATATTTATAGTTCCTATAAGAATCAAGAGTTGTTAGTCAATGAAATATACAAAAAACAAAAACTTATTCTAAGTACTAGCCTATATAACACTTCTACTAACCATGCTTATCAGAATTAAGTATTGTAACATGAATAACATTTAGTACAATCATCAATAAAAAACCATAAATTTCCATAATAAATATATCCTCAAGGCATGAAACTCTCTAATATACATATACAATACATAATACATACATCCTCCATGTATGATACATATACATATGCAATATAATATATATGGCATGACATTATCCAAGGAAAAACATGGCAGCAACTAACAACATCTCAACACAACATGACTTATCCACCCTAACAATTGAATCTCAACCATAGTCTGTGAAACAAATATGAGGGTAAAATTTCCTAGATAGAATCGGGTATAACATCTGGGTCCATGGGAGATAAGTGTTTTTTTTTTTTTTTGGAAAAAAAGCGTAATTTTCATTCATCATAAAGAGATCAAAAATTACATTCCATGGGAGATAAGTGTTACGAGGGAGAGAGTGTATGATAACCACATGTCTGTGGTCTGCAACACCAATTAGTAACAATACACTTGTAATACAAAATATACCCTTATCACATGCCATTTGTTAGTAGTTGGAAATATATATATAATAAAGCTACTGCAAAGGAAATAAACTGCTCAAAATTTTGTGACCATCATGTAAAAAAATGTATTCTAACTAGATGACAAAGATATGAAAATGCTCAAAAATATGCAATCACAAGCTATTGTAATGTTCAAAGGTGAAATTATTTATCCTACCTACTCTAAACCAACCAGTTAAAGCAAATACTAGATGAAATAAAAATCCAATGGAACCACTTACTTAGTGGGTCGGTACCTATTCTTTTGTGATCGATGATGAGCCTATCCCAAGGTAAATTAATGATTACACAATTAAAAAGAGGGATTCTCTTGATTCATTGCATAAAATTGGGAGAGAATGATGTAAGATGAATCTATGCCAAGGTTGACATTGATATTTACATGCTTCTTCCAACCAAAGATCAATGGGATTGATAGGTTGATAAGTAGTAATCATCAAAGATGATGGAAGGAATGAATACGATATTTCATAAAAAACATCTTGGCATGCATTATTTACTCCATTGAAAGATTCAATCAAAGGAGCATGATTCCAAAATGAAGAAATATCATGAGATTTTGATGAAGGGGGTCGAAGAGAAAAGTGATGGAATATTTTTGGTCCCATGCTTAAAATGGTTGAGCCCCCCTAAGATTTCATGAGATGAATGTATAATTATTGGAAATCACTAAAGCCTTTGACCTCACACACAAGCCTTATATTAAGAGAATGGGATAAAACAAGGAATCTAGTTGATTATTTCATCCACTCCCTGTTTCATGGTGATTTGATTGAGGGCCAAATCATAGTAAGGACTATGAAAACATTGATCCAACTTTATTAAATGTTATAAGGAAATTGGTCCCTGATTGTATTTATCTTGGTGATTATTAATCATAAAATGATTACGGAATTTATCTACTAAGGTTGCATTGACGGATTCCCAAATGGAATTCTCACCTCTTGATGTTTCTTCCAAAGGAATCACCTAAATATTGATTATGGACTTCATCAAGAACCTCATTGTCTTAGTCTTCCTACTCTTCATCTTGGACTTCTTAATCATGAACAACTTAAGGAATACAATAGGGAGGGTTAACTTGATTAACAATAATTGAAGATTCTTGGTGAGGAGTATAAATTTCCTAACCATAGGTTTGATCCAAGTTATCATCTATACCTACTACAAGCAGAGAAGCCAAATTATTTATAATGATCTCATGTAAATCCATTTCAGTTTCAACTTGGGGTTTGAAAGAATTATTTCTTAAATACTCCACGATTTTCATGTTTATTGTAGGCTCACTCATTAATTCACTCAAACAAAGTTTGACAGTTACCTCAGAAGGATCTAAATCCAAATAATGAGGGAAATCATGGGTCTAATCAGGTTCATAATATTCATTTTCATACTCATCAACAATTTGATCACTATAATTCAGTTATTTTCATCTTACGGTGATGATTCTTGCTCATCATTGATTTTTTTTAGCTCTTAGATTGTTTGGCTTAGTTGATTTATGATTTGAGACATGAGAAATAAATCTAAGTTCATTATGCTTCTTTTATTGATAATCCCCTAGTGGAGTCTCTATATGGGTTCACCAGTAGAGTCACTAGGTGAAGAGATTGAACTTTACCAAAATGATTTGTTGCTAAAATACCACGAAACTCCTTACTCCTCAGCAATGAAACCAAAAGTGTTATTGCACAACTTAACAACCTTAATATTGCAAGGACTAATCAATTGCTAACCTGGTCAAACCTAAGGATTGTAGCCTCACCCTCACCCTCTCCCTCTGTCCCTCCCTCCATCTCTCACCCCTCCCACTCCCATAATTTTTCCTTCTGTAACTGCAAAAAACTGATTTCTTAGGTTTCAAAGAAATGCCATACTTCCTACATATTTCAAAAACTTGCCTTAATGAAAACAAATGATCACACTGTTTTTTGGAAAAAATAGTTATATCATCTAAGTAAACAACAACATAATTCTTCATCAAACCTTTGGAAGCTATATCCATATCTCTCTGGAATGTTGCACCAACATTGATCATCCCAAAAGGCATTCTCCTATAGGGAAAAGTGCCCCGAGTTGTTATGAAAGAAGTTTTAAGCTGGTAGGAGGTTGTGACCAGAACCTGGTTATACCTTGAAAATCCATCAAGTAAGGAAAACATTTCTGCACCCGAAACTCTGCAAAATTTGATCCATTGAAGGAATAGGGTAGTTTTCCTTTTCGGATGCTCTATTTCAATTGCGAAAATCCACACATAGTCTAACCTCTCCACTCATTTTACGGACAAGGACCATGTTAGAGATCCACTATGTGTGTCTAACCGAGAAAATGATTATGGTTTTTGGGAGATTCTCAAGTTCTTTTTTGATGGATGGCTTGAGACTAGGATGCATCTTCCTCAAATTTTGTTGGTAGGGTCTTATATCGATATTTAGGGGTATGTTATGCTGCATAATAAAAGAATAAAAGGTTTTTAGATTGTCATAAGTCCATGTGAAAACATCCTTAAATTATTTACACAATTTAACTAAAGCTCTCTCCTCTTCCGGAGAACAAGTAAGCCCTATATTAATGAGCAGAGGGTTTTTCTCATTACCAAGATTATCAGTCTTATAATTAAGAGTAGAACTATGAGTTTTTCAATTAGGGTTTCCTTTAAACTTATCTTATAGGTCATAGAATTTCTCTAAATTAATGACTTATTTAGAGATAAAGCTGGAGGGAAAATTGTGATCAAATAGAGACTTATCATGTTCAGCCTCATCTATAGAAAAGTCTTTAAAAGCATCATGGGATTTCGAAACGTTCTTATCATGTTATCATGGGATTTCAGCCTCATTCGACTTATCATGTATTCTAGGGCGCACAGACAATGTTAAAAGGATGTTATTGAGATCCCCTGTGACCTTAACTCTAGATCTGTCTAACTAAACTATTTGAGTAGGAAAAGACTCCCAAGTTGCATTTAAATTCCTACAAATAGACACAGGAATAACATTACATGATGCCCCTGAATCAATCATGCATTTGTGGACGTTTCTGTTAAAAATATCAAAAGTTAGCAGAAAAGGTGGGACCCCTTTTGTACCAGGCTTTTGAGCATCAGGTTTTGTGCAATCTTCCAAATTATTTTTTGAGCCTCTATAGATTTATTTAACACCATATTCTTAGGTATATTTTCTCTTATGGATGCTATTTTCAGAAGTTCAAAGAGAGAAATATTTGTTGTATCCCTTTTTAAATCATCTACCAAATTATACTCAATTTCAGGAATTGTTTTTTCTTTGGCAGTGCTTCTTTACCTGTATTCAGGGTAGATGTCGACAGTGGATTGTCCTCTGATACCAAACCTTTACTTCTGGTATTATAGGAATGCTGCAGATCAAAGATAACTTTAGTATTGGCTTCCCTCTCTGCCAGTGATAGCTCTAAAAAATAATTAACAATGTTTACATGTGGATCTTGTTATTCAGTAGGAGGCATTGCCTATGTAGATTCATATCTAGTATCATCATGGATAGTTTGGGGTGTAGAATTCAATGCCTTGAAGATATAATAGATCTCATCAGAGGTGAGTGTCTCACCAGGGTTTGGAGGAGGTTGATTTTGTGGAGGATGGTATGGTCTCATAAGCGATGGCCTTTCCAAACCTCTATTATTTACCTGGTTATCACTACTGGCCCTCTTAAGATCTACCATGTCATTTGAAATATTTTGCAATAGTTTTTTCATGTTATCCAATTAGTAAGGGTCTTTATTTTGGGGTGTGGGTTTTGAAACATTCTCCTACCTTCTTCTAGATGTAGAAGGATGGTCTGGCTCTAGATTAGGATTATCTTTAAGACCAAACATATCTTTCTCTTCTAAGACATCCTCTGCAAAAGACCCTTGTAGAGTAGTTTTACGAGTAAATTTCAACCACATAGCTATCGACGTAGGTAAACCCTTAATGTAATAGGATACCAACATTTCTTCAGCGGGAAGGATAGTGGAATGGATCTTGTTGTTCAAACAGGAGAATCTTTGATTAAAATAATTGACTCCTTCTTTCGGTTTTATCCTCAAAGAGGATAACTCTATGACAAGATCCTCTGGGTACTGTCATCTCCAAAATTTTGGAGAAACAGTCCCTCAAAATGTTCCCACAAATTAATAGAACCAGATTCCAAAGCAAATTACCAAGTGGAAGCTTGTCCTTCAAAGGAATCAGGGAACAATATGCACACCACATCCTCATGTATCACATTCCTCAATCTAATGGCTTGCATGAATTTATTGACATGATCCTCAATAGGGATCCTATCATCTAGATTAAACCTGAGAAGCCACTTCTTAGGGTTTTTGGGAAATATGTGTAGTTGTATGGGTACAAGAACTGCATCCAGGTCAAGCCAAGGCTTGTTGAGTTGATCAAGGATTAGTATCTCTAATGGAGAAGAAGAGGATGAGGAAGTTTCACTATCCAAGGACTCTTTTGATGAAGATGGAGATGAATGAGGTAGTGTGGGTGGTGGTAATACACCAGACTAGTCGTTAGGATGTAGATCTTCTGGGGATTATTCTGCAGTTCCCAACAGTGGACTTGCTTGGGTCTTGGGAGTCTCTCCCTGTTGAGTAGTATCTCGAGTAATGGTATTAACAGGCAAGGTGAGAGTTAAAATAGGGGAATATAAGACATTTCTGAGACTTTGAACTGTCTCAGTTCCTGGTTCCATCCTTGCGATAATATCTTGGGTGTTTTCTCTCCATTGTTCAAAAGTGAGAATTCCACCAGTGGGTGGTGTAAAACGGGTTCCAGGTCTCCTAATATATCTTTCCAAAACAGGGGTGGTAGGGATTGGCGACTAACCTTCTGCAGGATGTACTGCAAATGTAGAATATTGGATGTGGCTCATAGTAATGATAGGTGATCTGGGGTGAGGAGGTTTGCTAGTGTTTTGTCGTGCCATGTTTCACAATGTCCCTCCTTCTAGTGCCATTTGTTGACGGATAGGGCTTGTAGGTTACTGGAAGATCTGTAGGGAATTCAACACAAGGAAATAGTCCAACCAGAAAGGCTTCAAATCGATCTTACATAAATATAATTCTATCCTCGAGTTGTTTGGGATGACCAGATCTTATGGATACAAGGACTCCACTAAAACAAGGGTTTTCACATCTAAGTGATCTTCTCTTCCCTCAAGGAATATCTGAGGAGGTTTGAAGTAACTGGATTCCATACTAACTATCTAAGAAGACTTAAACAATGATTGTAATATATTTAGGCAGGGCAGTTGTAAGATATGATTGATAACAAGAAACTGAGTACTTAATGTATATAAATATAAATCAAGTTCACTTTCCTTTACCATCTTGAAATAAAACCAAACAATAAAATTTCAATGTGCTATCCAAAGTGTTAGAAATGTACAACATGTCCTATCAGGTAATACTAATTGACAAATTAGTATTAGGGATTAATAACTACTCATCAGTTGCAGAACAGAGCATGCGAATTAAATAAATACATTCATTCAATGCACATTTAATGTGTTAAGATTGTAAGGAAAAATCAATACATAAACTAACACATCCAATATATAAGCAACCAATAATTAGTATGCCAGATAGAGAGAAGAAAGACTAATATTCATGAAAAACATTTAATGAATAGACACATAACATAACATAAATAATGTTGTAATTTTATTCAACTTGCAAAACATTATAAAGTTCAAAATTACAAAGCTTCCCTGGTATGCGCTTGGTAGTCTCCTCTCTTGTATAGTACTCCTAGGCTTAATACCGCTAGTTACTTTACTTGGGAAATACCCTCCCTTTATATAATATTACAAAATTTATAGAGAAAGAACAAGGGTTTTCACATCTAAGTGATCTTCTCTTCCCTCAAGGAATATCTGAGGAGTTTTGAAGTAACTAGATTCTAGACTAACTGTCTAAGAAAACTTAAACAATGATTGTAACATATTTAGGCAAGGCAGTTGTAAGATATAATTGATAACAATAAACTGAGTACTTAATGTATAGAAATATAAATCAAGTTCACTTTCCTTTACCGTCTTGAAATAAAACCAAAAAATAAAATTGCAATGCGTTATCCAAAGTGTTAGAAATGTACAACATGTCCTATCAAGTAATACCAATTGACAAATTAGTATTAGGGATTAATAACTACTCATCAGTTGTGGAACAGAGCATGTGAATTAAATAAATACATTCATTCAATGCACATTTAATGTCTTAAGATTGTAAGGAAAAATCAATACATAAACTAACACATCCAATAGATAAGCAACCAATAATCAGTATGCCAGATAGAGAGAAGAAACACTAAGATTCATGAAAAACATTAAATGGATATCCACATAACATAAAATAAATAATGTTGTAATTTTATTCAACTTGCAAAACATTATAAATTTCAAAATTACAAAGCTTCCCTGGTATGTGCTTGGTAGTCTCCTCTCTTGTATAGTACTCCTAGGCTTAATCCCGCTAGTTCCTTTACTTGGGAAATACCCTCCCTTTAAATAATATTACAAATTTATAGATAAAGAAAGTTCCCAAGATGTGGGATTACAAGATATTTTAGTTTCATGGTTTTCCAAGGGCGGAATTCCACTTGGAAAAAGCATCTGTCAAATATTGGCTATCTTTAAACTGAGCATTCTCTAAATGTAATTCATTTTTACATATTAAGGATGTGATCTCCTTCTTCTTGATTTTCATCCATTCTTTGAAGAAGAGGTCAATCCTCATTAATGAAGCAATATGTGTCTCCACCCAGTGCTTGATTTCGTCCATAGTAAACTGAGTCATCTCCAAAATATGTTCCTTTGCTTTGGAAAAATCATTCTCAATCTACTCCAACTTCAATTTCGGAGGCATGGCCTCATCCATATACCCTAGCAATGTTTCTGAGGAAAACCACCTCCTTTTGCAAGTCATTTTCCCATCTTTGATGATGGATTCCACCAAATCACAAATGCTTCCCCATGTTTCAATTATCACCTCGATTTTCTTACACTTGAGCTTATCTAGGAATGGAAGATCTTCTGGTTTGTCTTTGGTATATTTTTGCCATTCTATAATGTGATCATAAGCTTTAATTGCTTCCCGTATTCTTTTGTAATGCTCCTAAAGGACATATGATTGATGTTCAAATGAATTATATAGCTCCTACATCACATTGAGTTCTTTATATAGATTAACCATACGTTGATAAAATTCATCATGTGTTTTGCATGCCAATTGTTTAAACTCTTATCCTATAAATTTGGAGAAAGAGGAGGTAGTAGCTATAAGTTGGAGGTCTTTGATTTGTTGTTCAAACATGGAAATTGTCTTCCTGCTACTCATTTAAGAGGTTGGCCTTATCAAGCTATTGCTACTAGATAATCATTCTTATTCTGAGGCTGATTGAACTTTTGTTCATATTCCTCTTTGAGAAGTTGAATTTCCTGCCTATGGTGCACCTCATATTTTTCTGGGTCATGTTTATCCTTTTGTATCTCTTGTTCCTTTTCTTCAAATTATTTGTTTAAATAAGATACTGAATCAAAATTTTCCCTAGAGAAGGCCCCCATGGCAGCTACTATATCTTGGGCTCCTTATTTGGTGTCAGAGGATTCCCTTTTCCAAATGATCTGGATAGGGGTTGGAACCTACTTGGTTGTTCCTTATATTGTCATTTTAGCCCCCTTCTTGACTACATCTTTATCTTTCCTACTCCAAAAGTAATTCCCAAGAGAAACCACTATATCTTCGTTGAAATCTGGCATCTCCTCTGTATTCAAGATGCTTGCCTCACGAACAGTGACTAAAGGCTCAGATTGGGATGTTTGAGGATTGGGGATTTCCACACTAATAGGTGAAATAATAATAGGGCATGTAGGAATAAAGGATTAATGGATCAATAAGTAGCAGTGAGGATAGGTGTAGAAGTCTCTAGGGAAGAAATTGTAGAGATAGAAGGAATACCTAGCTGTGGAAAAATAGAATTTGGGGATGTTGGGGTAGTGTGGTGTTCACATGAATTTGAAAGAATAGGTGAAGTATAAAGGGGGATATAAATAGGCACCTTTATTAGTACCGAGGGTGTGCTGGTGGTGCCTGTAAGAATTTGAGATAAAGTGATCTCAGAAAAGGAAATTTGAGAAAATGATGAATAAAAAATACTCCTAGATGACTAGGTGGTGGTAATGGATGAGGTTATGGAAGTAATAACATTCACAGGGAACATGGATGGATTTTTTTCATCCTCCAATTCACTATGTATCTCATGTATTACAATATTTTCCTGAGGTAGAGGTTCTACCTATTGAACTGGAAGGAATTGCATGATCTGTTGCTCAGGCTCTTCCACTCTTTGAACTTCCTGTGGTAGAGTTTGAGGGATTTGTTCTTATAGTTGAGATTGTGCGATGACCTCATGAACCATTTGCTTCTTTGGCATAGATTGAGACATGGCTACTTGTTCCTCTACCTCTGAACTAAGCTTCTCTGGGCCTTTATTAAATTCGGATGCCCTGTGTAAAATCTCCAATGTGGAGGAGGGTTGCAGTTTCTCGAGGCATTCTAGAACAAATTTACCTTTTTCCTTGGATTTCTCAGGGGGAGAAGTGGAAGAACAGGATAAATCTTCCTTAACCTCCTTTTCCATGTTTTTCTTGTGTATATCTTCTTTCACTTTCAACCAGAGATGCTTGAAATGTAGGGTAGAGGTATTTAACTCCTTCTTAGTACTAAACAATGTGGGCCTTTTCTGGAGGATTCAAAATATTTCTCACTACTTCTGAAAAATAAACAACCCCTCTATATATTGAGTCATCAGGAAGGTGCTCATGTGAATAGGAAAATATAGTTTGCTCGTGATCAAAATGATTATCCAGCCAGGACTTAGGATCATGCATTCTTTCGGGTGCTTCCCCTAAATTCATTTATTTTATAGGATTTCCCAGGATAGAAGCATGAATGGAGTTATGCAATGTCAAAAACCCCAAGTTCAAATGGAACTTGGGCCAACAGTTCCTCTTAGGTTGATCCATATTAGGAAAGGCTCCATCAATGACCGTCTGAAATGCTATTTCCTGCAAAACCATCCTGTCTGGTACTATTCTTAGCAATAGGTGAAGAGTATTGCTGCCCAAAATACGAATGTAGGAGAAATATTCTCCCACATACCAATCAGCCATGAGAGATATTAGAGCTCTGCCCCCCTTTAAAAATGATGGGCCACCCCCCCTGAAGATCATTTGGTACATCGACCCTATGAAGTGGTTGTAAATCTCATAAATTCAAGAGACGAAATTTTCCTCCCACGTTCCTGAGCAATAGATGTGTACTGGAGGGGAAGTTTTGGTCCATTTCTAGCCCATGGTTGAGAATGAATAAGTAACACAGAATATGTCCATTACATAGCCTGACATGTAAAAAGTTGGCTTCCTTGAGGCTGAAGTTTTCTTATACTTTTCAATCGCTCCCTTCAGGGTCACTGATAGAATCTGATCCCAATTGAACGATTCCCCTGTAAGAAATATGTGATGGGCTATGGGATCCCATTCAGTGTTGAATTAGGTGCAGTTGGGTAAATCATACAAGCGACAAAACATGGCCGCTAACAAATAAAATATCTCCCTGAACCATGAAACAGGGTATACCTTCTCTACCTTGGGGACAAATTTTGTAGGGTTATCCATCCAGGATTTAATTACTTCCTCATAGTTGAACCAAGTTAGGGTTGCATCAAGAAATTGGGCCGTTAGGAGCTATTGAGGAGGCCCGAGAGCATATGCTCTGGCGAATACATCTGGATGAAATGAGGCTACTGGGTTTTGAAGGTGGTCATCAAACGAATAGTATTTGGGGATTTCATAGTCATGTACCAACTTGATTGGGTTTGTATATGGCATGAATAGAGGCCTGGATGCAATATAATGAAGCTAGGAACTCCTAATTTTGGAATACATCGGATGGTCATGGGGAATTGCATAGAAATAATCATTGTTGAATATCGAATAGATTCTGGACCAATCCAGATGAAAGGTTTAAAAAGCATGCCCACTAGTATCAGTAAAAACCCTTGACATTTGGGTTGTTGTTCGTCTACTCCTGCAGAGAAGCCTTAGACCTAGTATTTCTGGACATGGTGGCAGACTTGGAGGTAAAGTATGATAGAAATTTGGAAACCATGATTAAAACTTACTAGAGTTAAAAATAATAGAAAAATTACCACGAAGGGTAAGAAAATTACCGACATAAATCTTGGAGACGAGAGGATTGGTGAGCTCGAATCAGAAAAATCCGTAGTAAAAATCGCAAGTGAAATGGTAAGAAATTCATAAATTCGAATGAATTAAATAACCCAAGATTCAACGACATAATAGATATGAGTCGTAGATCTGGCAGAAATAGACGGCTGATATTGAGGTGGGAAAACAAAATGCAGAGGTGAAAACAAGTGAAAAATCCTTAGATCTTTAGATCTTATGATTTCCGCAATCCGTAATCCACATTACGGGTTGCGAAATGAAATTACTAACCAAGGAAAAATTGTTAAAGTTACATAATCCGCAATCCGCAAAGAATTGCGGGTTGCAGATAAGCAATGTTGAAAATTACAATTTTTTTGATTTTTCGATTTCCTAATTTGCATTGCGGGTTGTGGTTTGTGGAACCAAAAAAGAAAAAAAATGTAAAACATGACTTTTCAGCTTTCCGCAATTTGCATTGTGAAATACGGAAGGCAGAACGGGAAAAAAAAAGTTTTATATTGAAAAATATTTTTGCAATCTACAATGCGAGTTGCGGGTTGTGGAAGGAAAAAATTTTATTGAACAAACAATTCTAACTTCCGCAATCTACATTTGCGGGTTGCGAAAGGAGGGAAACTGATTTCCAAAAACCTCCAAAAAAGGGAATTCCGCAATCTGATTTCTAAATGTGGAATGTGAGTTGCGAAAATGCAAGACATATGTAAAATATACAGGGGCGCTTCTGCAATCCTTAAAACCCAAAAAACAAGGTTTCTAAGGAAATTTTATTAAGGAAAAACACAGTACTTACAGTTTAAAAATCCCCTAACAGGATTATGGCCTTAAATACCAATTAAAAGGATGAGTGGGGCTCCCATTTTAACAACTTAAAATGGGATATGTTGCTGTGAGGAACAAGTCTCTAATGAACAATTTTTATGGACATATGGTGTATATGCACTCATTCCTAGTATATTTGGAAATTTTGAGTCATTGATGCATCCAATTTTCAGTTTCAGGAACTTGCAGATGAGAGTAAGGAGACTATAGTAGAAAGTTTCCACATTGTCATATACTTGAGTCAGCATCCTTTTATCCTTGTTGATAGAACCATTTTTGTTCATCTCCCAATCTATCCATTTCCTTTGTGATATTGTCTTGTATGGAGGATTGAAGTAGTCGATTCCCAAGTGGAGGGACTCGGCTTATCAGTTCTGAAGAGGTGCCGACAAGGGTTCTCACATTGTATCTCTTTTTTTACATTAATAGAAATATCCATTTCTTGTCCAAATTTCATGTGCAATTTTTTATATTTATCCATGGGTGTAATTGTTTTATACATGTTTAAATGGATTATGCTGGATTGAATATTAACATTTAATACATTTTATGGTGGGATATGTATTTGTTGTCGAGGGAAAAGGTAGGGACAAGCCTTTGATCGTGAGCTCCGTTATCACCCAGTAATTTTCCTATGGTTGTGAGTAGGAAATCACTGGGGTAACAATTTCAAACAAATATTTAGGTTGTATTCTAGCCTATACAACCATATAGGGATCTCTCAGGGTCACAAAGACCATTCACATACACATATGTCTCGCAAACAAAATTCAGAAGGCTAGATTTCTAATGAGAACCGATTGTTTCTATTTCAAAGAGTGTAATACAAACAAACAGAAAACACCATTGGGAAATGGAGTCGAAGCCTGAAAAATTAAAGGGCTTACAACAATAATGATAGGTGATTATCCTTCACAACATGAGGCAATGTGAGCACTAACATTCATTCAAATAACTTTAAGAGATGGCAGGGGGAAATGAGAAGAAGCCCAGTGAAACAAGAGGCACTTATCTGTGGATGAATCTCCTGAAATGCCTTTAGCAGAAGCAACAATAAAGGATGATAATTGAAATGGAGCACCTAACATAGGATGAATTCCATGACATTCATCATAAACACATAAAAAATATGATTTTTGATGAAAGGAGCGTTTAACAAAGAACATATACCTTGCATACAACTAGAAACATATTAGAAGAACTACACACATACATGGAAATAGAGCATACAAGAAAACACAGACTCAACATTGAACACTATGATGAATATTAGACACTCAGAACATACTTCTACATTAATTAATTCCAAGAAAAGTTCAAAGCTACAAAACCAAGCACAGAGGCTTCCAAAATGAATGTCGAAACCCCCTTTTTCTCCTCTATTGAGGTTACATTTATAGTTCAATTTTCTCTCGAACCAGAGCGTCAAAATTAGTTACATCATGGGAATCAAACCCGAATGTACAAAATCCTAACAAATTTTGAGGTGGCGGATTCGCCATGATCAAAAAACAAATCGGGAAAGCATGTTTTGATACGCATGACTGATGAAAAAGGAAAACCTTGACATCTGGGGGTCTCAGTCTCACTTGATGAAAACGACTGTTCAAAGTATCTTTGAACAAACTTCTGCTGCAGAGGTAAATGAGTGGTTCTAATATCTGAGCAAAGGCTCCTCAACCCCTTTCTTCTTTGACTGTGTAATGACGGGTTGCACAACCACCATCTGTTTCGTAGCTTCTTCCACATTTCACAACCTTCCTTCCGCAAAGCTCCTTCTGCAAATTTCCTTCCACAAAGCTTCTTTTCGTAATTTTGGGGATTGCAGATTGTGGGTTCTCTAACTTTCACCTTCAAACCTCCGCAATTTTCATCTTGCAATATTCCTTCTGCAATTCTATGGATTGTGGGTTTTCCAATTCTCACATCTGAACTTCCACAATTTTTCTTCCGAAAGATTCCTTCCACAAATTTTTGGATTGCAGATTGCGGATTCAACTTTTCCCCAAATTTGTACTTCCGTAATTCATTTTCCGCAATCTTCTGGACTGTTTCTTTCTATGTGGGTTCATCCTTACACGTCGATCCGATACCAAACACTGATTTAATCTTATATTTGTGGACCCTTGCTCTTCTTTTCACCTTTCTCTTGTACGATTATTCTAGAGCATCAGCTCTCTTTGCTGCTCAAATATCCACCATTGAAATCTTCTAGCTCTACCCAATTACGCTAATTTCCAATTCTTATTCCCTTGTGCATTCTTACCCTTGCAGACTTCTTTGTGGTCGTCAATCTCCTACATGGAATATCTACTCCATCTATTCTCGCTGAGACTTACCACGGAAGTGGATTTTTCATACAAGGCTTATTTCCAAGGACGCACTTAAGGATTTTTTACCATTCTCATACTTCAGAACTATGAATAATCATTCTAAACAACTTCGAACCCTTTTTGCACACCTCTAGGTCATAATATATGTATTTTTAGACCTCACATTACATCTAATATAGTTTTACCCCCTTTTTGACCATTTAGACCATACATGGTGCTAACAGCTAGCTCAAATTGGATATGTTATCACCCCTATGAGGTAGCATAGAATAGTAGACCAAGTTCCTGATCCATTGGGCCCTGATGTGGTTGAAAAACCCCAGTCAACTAAACACTTTTTCTTTATCCCAAATTTCCATTGCCTCAACATTATTCTGGTGCCTTAATTAACTCCAAATTTAAAAAGAAAATAAAACCAAATGATAGCTCTTCTTGGAGACCTTACTACCTTCACCTCGGGATTTAAGTCTACTAGAGAGTTATCCACACATCCAATGTTAAAATAAAATGGTATACACAATGACATGGAAGACTGAACTTACTTCAAATAAAGTAGTGCTTAAGGATCCTCCTATTTACAGGAGCTCCTGACACAAGACCACCCTCCATCTCCTCCAGTATGTAGGAATTCTTCCCTCTGAAAGTTGCAATTTTTTAAGGGCCCCTCGACAGGTGATCAAAATTTCCATGCTTTCCCTTCTCTTCATGGGGTGCATCCCATTGAAAAACTACATCCCCTACTTGGAAATCCCCAAGCTTTGTACTCTTATCAAAAATTCCTTTCATTTTATCTTGAAACTTCCGAGTTCTATCAAAAAGTTGCTTCCTTTATTGTTGCAGTTAGATCAAATGATACATCCTTTTCTGAGTTGGGTGGGTTTCAAAATATTCCTCCTGTAACAACCTCATCACTAGAAAACTCAAAGAACTAGGAAAAATTACCCCAGAACCATAAACTAGCTGGAATGGTGAGGTTCCAATGGATTTCTTTACATTGATTCTTTCATCCCACAAAGCATGAGTCAATTTTGTGTGCCAAGCCTTCTTGTTGTCTTGCAACAAATTTTTGATGATCCTCATTAGAATATTATTTGAAGATTTTTCCAACCCATTTCCATGCAGGTAATAGGCCATGGAATGCCCCAAATGTCAGTGATCAACTTCCTAGGAACTCCAAACCTCAGCAAGATGTTCTCCTCCAAAAAGTGAATAATGATTGTCTAAGTGGCATGTCTAGTTGGGATGGATTCAATACATTTGGTGAAATAATCAGTGGTAGTGAGGATCCACTTGTGCTTCGTTAAGGAAAATGGGTTTATTTCTCTAATGAAATACAATTCCCATTGCTAGAAAGGGGCCTCAACATGTATTGGATTCAGAGGCAATGGAAAAATCTTCCTCCTCCCTTCAAATATCTGACACTTATGGAAGGCAACACTATCCTTGTGGGTGTCAAAAAAGATGGTGGGCCAATAAAATCCTTCTCTCAGAATTTTATTCACAGTGGTATTCCAATAATGATGACCTCCACATTATCCTGCATGACACTCTTCAATGAATTTCTTTACCTCCTGTTGATTTACACAGTTCGACAAAACCCCTCCCATCTCTTTCCAATACAGTTTCCCATTTAAGATGCAAAATTTGTTTCTTTCTTCTTGAGGAATATGGCCCTTAGTCTATCCATATCCCGTGGAGCTTGCAGATGCTACAACATGAAGATGATGTTAGTATAGCATGGGGATGACATGAAATATTCAGCCACTTGTGGATCTGGTCGTTCCTTGGGGTTTTTCTCTTTTGTTGATAATTCATCAACCATGTGCAGGCTTGGAAAATCACAGTTTGAATGTGCCATGAGCTTGGCTAGTCCTTGGCATTTAATTAGCTTTGTGGGATTAATATCCAAGTCATACTCAACTAAGACTGCTATCCATTTTCCCCTTCTACCCTTAGGATCTGGTTGGGTTAGAATATCCTTCACGACATTAATGGGTATGTGAGAAATGATGTGGGAATGCAGGATGTAAACTCGAAACTTCTTCAGGGCCTGTACCAGAGCATAAGTCTGATTATCCAGAATTTTTTATTTAGTGGGGAATCTATCAATGTTTAGTTATAGAAAGCAAGGGGTTATTAATTCCCCTCATGGTTCCTTTGTAACAATACTCCTGCCACTGTGTGCTCTAAAGAAAATGAGAATATGAGGAAATATTAGGAGAAATCAGGGCTTACCAGTACAGGTTCTTCTGAAATAGATTTCTTTATTTACTCAAAAGAATGCTTTGCTTCAGGTTTCCATTTGATCTCATTATCCTTTCTCAATGTGTTGGTTATCCACCTCACAATCTCGACAAAATCAACAATAAACCTTCTCATAAAATTCAACTTTCCCAGAAAATATTGAACCTCAACCTTGTTTCGAGGGAGCTCAATTTTTTGTATGGATTCAACTCTTTGTGGGTCTATTTTGATTTGTTCCTGGGAGATTATATGCCCAAGTAGCTCCCCCTCCTTCATAGAAAAGTGATACTTCTTCGGATTCAAAGAGATGCCAAAATTTCTGCATTTTCTGAACACTCTCAGTAGGTGTGTGACATGTTCCTCATCGAACTTTGAAAAGACAATGATTTCATCTAGATAGATAACAAAAATCTTGTCCTTCTCCTCAGTAAATTCTATGTCCATGGCTCGCTGGAAGGTTTCCCTTGCATTCACGAGTCCGAATGATATTTTTTCATACATAAAGGTACCCTAGGGTGTGGTGAAAGCAGTCTTCTCTTTGTCTTCTGGGTGGACCATGATCTGATTGTAGCATGAGAAACCGTCCAAGGTGGAGATCCTTTGAGAGCCCACTACCCTTTTCAGAATGCGGTCCATATTAGGAAGAGGATAATGGACCTTTAATGAAACTATGTTCATATTTCTAAATTCAATGCACCACTTTATTTCTCCATTCTTCTTCCTCACCGGAACTAAGTTGGCCACCAACTTTGAGAATCTAAGAAACACAATTATTTTTTCCTCGAGAACCTTCTTTATTTCTTTTTCAATTAGGGGTAGAAGTTTTGGGTTAATTATCCTTATCTTTTTCTTGAAAGTAATATCATCCTTTTTTATTGGTATAGTGTATTGAATTATGGTTGTATCATAATCATTAAGATCACTATAGCTCCAAGAAAATACATCTATGTATTCCTCCATCAGTGAGATGTATTTCTTTTTGGCCTCCAATGAGAGTGTTCTTGAGACTTGATGATTTTGGGATGAGATTATGTTCCAATATTCACATCTTCCACATCCTCATAGCTTGGTAAAAGATGAGGCTCCTTAGCAACATCATTTGGGTCAAATATCTTTTCTAAAGGAACTAAACCCCTGGGGATAGAGTTACCTTTAACATGCAGGATTTATTTGCCACTGAGATTTTTAAATATTCTTGATGTACATCAACCCCTTGTAATTTTGGCCCAATAGCTTCCTCAATTTCATTTCCAACAGCACCCTCAGTAAAGACAACAATATCCTCCTATGGCATTTCTTTGGGAACATCAGTCTAAATTTGCATGCACTCCTGGGTGAGAGTAGACTCTTCCAGGAGCATGTTATCTTCATCAATGATCATCCTAAAAGACCTGCCAATTCTTAACATTATCTGGGACAAAGGGTCTGTGCTTAACTTCAATCTCATATTTACTATTGGGGTACATGGGAATTTTGAAAACAACAACAGAAGTGGCCAAATAATAAACTATGCCACTCTACAATCTATGAATCAGATTAAACTTGCATTCTTCAAAACATCCTATCAAATATAGGGCATCATTTGTGTAGCTTCTCATCCTGGGATGTATGTAATGATAATCTCCTTGCATTTGCTTAATCACCAACTCGGAGTCCCCACGTATCACCACCCTCCTAACTTGGAAATATTTCAGGATTTGAAATGCTAACGTCATATCCTCATATTTTGCCTCATTATTTGTGCAATCGAAGGAAAATTTATAAGGATAATTTGAAGCACTTCCTCCCGGGGGTTTCACCCAAACTCCAGCTTCTGCCCCTTCTTTTCATGCTGTCCCATCAAAGTTCACATTCCACAATCCTTCTAGTGGGGAAAAAAGAAGCATTCTATGAACTGAAATTGTCTTTTCCTCCCTTTGTAAATAAAATGTATGATCCTATCTTAGTTTCCAATGAATAGATGGGCTGTTTATTTGACCTTTCAGCACTACTGACCATGTACGCCAACTTTTTCTCTCTATACAACCTCCTCTGTACACTAAAAGCAGGGATGGTGGAATATGACATATCCATTTGAAGTGCACCCTTGATTTTGGCCACCCAGGATATTGACACCAACATTCCAAACTTTGGAGGAATTTCAGCCACCACTACGTCCATGACAAGGATTTTGGAAAGGATCTGAGCCAGCGAGATGACCAAATATTTGATCTATCCTAGGAACTTAACTTTACTGGAATCAAAGGAGAAAAGGTCTTTATAAGGCTTGGTCATCTCCAGTCCCAGTTTATCCATGATATTCCTGGGAATCAGATTGTGTGAAGCTCCTGAATCAAGCATGGCATTGTGTAGGATGGCATCATGAATGTTCAGACTGACATAGAAGGGAGGGACATATTTGTCAATAGACCATCTACATGGGGACCAAATAGAATGGTGGGACTATCATCTCAAATATTTAGGGAATCTTATATTGCAGAGATTTCTTCTGGAGGTTTCAACACAGTCATGATTTGGGTCTTATATTTAGAATTTCTTAACAATTCAATTAGAGGGACAAAGATTTTTATTTTTGCAATTTTGACCTCTAAATTTAAAGAGGTTTGTCCCTTATCTGATTTCCTTGGATTATCTTCTTTCTTTTCTTTCCCTTTGGGCTCTGTTACATTCTTGGAGGTATCCTTAGGGGGCGGATCATTCCTCGGCTTGCTTGTAGAGGCTTTGTTTGTTTCCTCTTTATTCCTCATAACAGGAACATCTCTATTCCTCAGACCAATCTACCTCTACATATCCATGAAAACAAGTTGATAGCCCTTCTTAAACTCCTTTGTTTCCTCAGCAGGAAGCTCCTCTATTTCATGATAGGAATTGTCATGCTCTTATTTGGTAAAAAAGGCATAGGATGAGTCGGTGTCCGGTTGGTGAATTTCATCCTCAGCTTGATTTCCATAATCTTTCACCACATAATTCTCCTGAAACAAGGGCTTGAAAGGTTGTTGAGGAGGGTTTTTGTGATCTATCTACCTATTTTGGAGGACTTGGGGCCTTCTAACATTCCGGTTTCTATTCTGTTTCTCTTGATTTTCCCTGGGATGTGGTCTATTGTCCATAGTGAGTCTCTCCATCAAATTTTCCATGGCTTTCATCGTCATGTCCATCCTGGCCTCTTGTGAGTTAGAGGAATATGACTGTTCGGGCTCTCTATCATTTATTCTATCTCCCTCTTCTCTCCTCCATTCTCCCTCATCCCTCTTCTTCTTTCTAGAAGCAATCAAGTTTACCTCTACCTCTATGGAATCTTTCATCATATCAGCTAGGGAGGTTGATCTTCTTTCACTTAGCAACAAGGTAAATTCACTATCCAAGGCTTCAACATATTGGAGTTGGACAAAACTAGGGGGAGGTTTGAATTGGGCAATGATGGCATTATATATCTTCATAAATATGTCAGAAAATTCTTGGATATATTCACTCTCCCTTCTCCTCATGGAATGATGTTGGGACAAATACTGCTTGGGGTTTTTCTTATCTGCCCATTTGTCCTTGAAGGAATCTTCAAAAGCTTGATAGTTCAAAATGGAGTTGTCCAGAAGATTTTTGAACCATTTTCTTGCTTCTCAAGCAAGACTTTGGGAAAATAGTATGAATTTAACATAATCATGGTCTACTTCCTCCAAGTATATCCAGTCTGAAAACCATCCCAAGTGTTCCTCAGTTGAATACCCCCTCTCCCCATTAAATTGTTTGATCCTTTGGGATTATCCCTGGGGAAGGTCATGAAGAGCAGCATGAGGAAGTATGGTGGAAAACCTATTAGCCATTCCTCGGGTTATAATAGGGTTTCAAAGAGGAATTGAAGCTGGTGTGACAAGAAAAATCACTGGGCTGTGAGGGACTGCAGATTAGTGAGGGGCTGTGAAACTAGATGTCAAAACCCCAAATTTTCATAAAAATTTAAAATTTTGAAATAGCATAAAATGCCCAGTCTGCAGTTTATTAACAGTTAACGGTTAGCAAAAGGAAAGGCAGTTAATAGATTAATTTGCAAAAAATCAATTATGTTAACTCAACAGTTTTCTTATTAACATAATCTTAAGTTTATCTTGCGCATTAATTTTATATATTTTTTTTAACAGAAACAGAAAAATTTTATAAATTTTAAAAAGGCTGTAGCCCAGCCAAGCTTACAAGGAGAAATTCTGAGAAAGAAGGCTGCTGGCCACAAATAAAACAGTCAGCCTTCTTAAAATATCTTTGAGAAATGAATCCCAAATGTTCCTGTAGCTATTTCGAGAAAAGTACTGCTTACAAGAGTAGACTCTCACAAATTGTGAGCAGAGAAAAATACAGAAGCATAGCATTAAACCGGCAGAGAGGAGTGTCCTTTAATGAAAGGATCCAGTTTCTTCTGAGAGCCCGCACTGATGTTTGAGGCTGCTTCCTTTTCTCTGCGTTCATTGTTCATCTTGCGTCCTCTGGTGAGGGGAGGAGAAGGAGCGGAAAAGTCTTCAGAGTCGGAGGTTTCCTCTGTGGAAGGGACCAAGGATGCCAGCCCTACCTGGGCTGAGGTCTCGCCGCCCAAATCGATGGGATCTTTCTTCGAGCTAAGGGACTCAGGCGTGGGGTCTTCCGCGGTACCAGGGGGGATACGCACTTCTGAAACCCCTTCTGCTACTGGTGCTTCCTTTTCCTGGCCTGAACCTGGCTCCAACGTCTCTTCAACCGCTACTGCTGCTTCTGGCTCCTGGTCATCAAGTTCTTGAAGGGATTCAAATCTGTTTTTATTGGCTGGGGCAGATTCTTCTGCGGTGGGCACATCTGATTTGGAGTCCTTTTTTCGGGGAGCCCTTCGCCTATTGGCAACTGGCTGGAAGTCTGCCCCATTGGCCGAGGGAGGAGCCACCGTCACCGGGGCTTTGGGGCAGCTTTTCGCGAAATGACCGTAAACATGGCACCGGAGGCACTTGAAGGGAATATGCTCATAGTCCAGCTCTTGGATGTGACTCCATTCGCCCAGGGTGAGATGAAGGGCTTCCGGGAGCCCTTTCTCGAGATTGACCTCAACACAGATGCGCGCACAGGTGTACTGATCCCCTTTAGGTTCCGCGCTATCCAAGAAACGGCCGAGCTTGTTTCCTATATCAGCAAGGGAGCTTTTCCCCCAAAGATGAAGAGGAAGATGGGGGAGCCGGACCCATACTGGGGAAGCCGTGATCTCTGCTTCAGGATTGAAGTCCAGAGACCAAGGAGCTAAGAACAGCCCCCTCGATCCCATAAAGTATGGTCCAGATCTGAAGATTAGATCCCGCTCTTCTTTGTTCTCAAAGATAAACACAAAATACCCTCTTCCTGCAGCACATAGAGAGATATGGGAGGGCGCCAGGGAGCTCCAACGTTCTGCTATCCATTGGTCCACTGCTTTGGGATTGGGCCACAGACCAGTGAACTTGCCAATGAGGGCTTTTTCTGAGAGCATAAGGGCCATGCGGCACGGATCAGAAGGGGAGAACTCCACAGAAGGGATCTCTTCCATCTTTTTAACAAACTTGGCAGGAGGGGAGGCCTTTGCCCTAGGGCCTGCAGATCTAACAAGAACTCTGAAATCCTCCACCGGATCCATGGCCCGACCACCGGAGGAATGCATGGAGAAAAACGCAGCAAAAAAACGCGGATGAGAAAGGCAGAAAACGTAGCAAGAAAACGCAGCTCCAGAGCGCAGCACTGCTGGACGCGGAGGATGCAGCTTCAGCGGACTCGCAGGGAAGAGCCGCAAGGCCGCACGTAGCCTGGAGGACGCAGAGCGGCTAGGGTTTGGCCCTAGCCGCGGAGGAGCCGTCGCGCCTCATCATTTCTCATTATACAGCCTAAAAGTTCACGCATTAATTTTATATTTGGTTTACTAATGAGTTCTATTTATGACAGTTGGTGGAATCTGACTTTGAATTCTGGGGCTTACTTAGCATTTATGCTAACACAGATGGATTATTTGTTCTTACAGGTTTACAAGTATAAATGTCTGAGTATCGTATTTAAATTTATAAAGCATCCTACAATATTTCTATTTGCAATTAATATGCTTAGATATAAGCTGTTGTAATCCAACCTACATCCGTAAGGTAACACAGTTTGTTTCCTTCTGTTGTTATTGTAAACGGACTTCAGTTGATTGTATTTCTTCCAGTAGAATATGTAACGACAATATTACTTCCTTTGGTTCTAAAAAGTTTATTTTATCTTCTTGATATTCTTTATTTTCAAAATTGCATACCCTAGCAATTCTATATTACCATTCTTGTATTACGTTCTATCTGAGAACAATTTTCAGGGCTGGTGTTTTTCTTATCGAGCCAATCTTTTCATCTTATGTTAACCTTAGTAATTTGGTAAGAATGATAAACTATACTCCAAGTAATGAGAAAATTCCACAACGTCTAAGATAAGATCTCATAGATCTGTATTAAGTAAAAGAGTTCATAGGAAAAATGTTCTTACATTTCACTTTGCTATTACATAGTCTGGTATCAAAACTTTGCTAGTTTCTAAGGTTTAAAATTGTGCATAAACTATTTGTTTATCGACATAAAGGTTTTATTAGTGTTACATTTGCATAATACTTACGATCCTAACCTAAACGACACTATGCAAATTACACAAGTTGAAAGCTGTGTAATTATTTACATCGCCATGAAAAGAACTGGATCTAAAAGATAGTTATTCTTACACCATTAACCTGACTGTTTATAAGTCAATGATTTTATAATTTGTCCTAAAATACTATAGGTAACAACTTAGTTATTACACACTATTTCACAATGATGATATTACTATAAGCTTTGATGGTTTGTAACTAAATCAAAAGGGGTTAATACTCCCATATACATTATGCATATAACTAACGATAATGTTAATATAATTTTGTAATGTCTCTCCTTGATACTCATTAGTATACATTGCTATGTAAAAGGAAACATAATCCTCACTAGCCTTTACTAGCAATATCTCATAACATTGATTATTGATAAGTTATATAATGTAATTATGTTGGGCTACGAGACTAAGGTTCAAGTTATGTATGAAGTCAACGTTATCATAACATTGCAAACCCACACCAATGACAAGCTATGTACCAAACGTTTAAACTATTATCATGATATGTGAATCCCATGCAAAACTATAGAGATCATACGTTATTTGATGAAATCATTGGGTGATTAAATGATTGTTATGAAAATGCAGGTGACTATGGAAAGTCGACCCACTGCATGATTTTATTGATGTGTCCACGTGGAGAATCCTGGGACATGCACTGGCTGCATAAATAGTTTTTAACCTAACCCTTGGCTCATTTGATCTCTGTCATTTGCGTTGGCCCTGTGGGCTACTCTGCAAGCTCCCATGGTGGCCGTGAGCTGCAGATAGCTACAGAGGCTCCAACGTTGGATTTTAACATGGCTTACTCCCTTGAGATAGATTCCATTGCTCACCTCCTCTGTGATTTCTTTACTTCGCTCAGAGTTTACTACCTTCCTTGTGTATGGCTTTACGGCCGTTTGAAAACTCCTTTCTGCTCCTCTGTCATGGTCTGTCATTGGTGAAAGCTTGAGCTTAATGTATGTTATTGCAACGCTCCTTCGTCTTAGGGTTTATTTTTCCTGCTTGTATGCTAGTGACAGTACGACTCCATGCTTTCCAACTCCTTGCAGCCATTGCTTAGGCTTACCCACACCTTTGCTGATAGTTGTGAAAAACACTAGAGTGTCTTTGTCTTCATCCTCAGCGAGCATGAGGGTTTGGCTCCTTTTAGCATTGGTCGTGGTGTTACTGTTTGTCCGGGGCTCCATCATTTTCACTTCCAGTTAAGGTGAGTAAAACAAAATTTAGAGCTATTGTTGTTTATGGTTTTATTCTGCATAAGGGTTTCTAATTTTTAAAAATATTTGGTTCTTTATTATGCAGGTTGGCTCGTCTCCAAGATTGGTCGTTGCACTGTATAGATGGATCCACAAAGTCTTCACAGTAAGCTCCGGTTTCAAATAGGGTTTCCTCTACTTGTACAGACTCTTGCAGTTGGAGAAGGTCTCGGCCATGTTGCACCCAGTATTGGGTTGCTATCCTTCATTTTTATAAATTTTATTTTGGTTTAAACCCTTGTTGTTCGCAAGGTGACTTTGGCTTTAAGCTATGAATTGTAAATCTCCTCTCGTATTAGTGAAGAACTTACAGTTTGTAATTAATTGTTAAAACTTGTGTAAGCTCCATATCTTAATATGGGTGCTCAGCTCCTAGCTGAGGTTTTGTGCTCTATTAAAGTTTTGACTCTCATTCAGTCTTCGGGCTTGTTAATATAATGTAAATATTTTTAAGACAGTCTGTCTTGAGCTTAAATTTGTTCTCCTTTATGTATTTGTATTTTTACCTCTGTGTAAATAAATTAAATTTTTCTTTGAATTTTTATATCAAAAGAATAAGTATATTGTTTATCCTAGGTTAGTACTATTGTAATGGATTTGCTTATAAAAGAATATTGGTAGTTTTCTGCTCAGAAATATGAGCTAGGGTTTTTTCCCTATTTAACCTTTAAGATGATAATTTCAGTATTGTTATTTAATTATATCTGATTACTGTCAAAATAATTTAAGATTATTTTAGTGGCTCAAGGTATTCCAGGTTAGGGTTTATGGAAATGATCTTTGCTTCTTTCTTTAAAGATTCCTTCAGTTTGTTAAAAGAATTTTTTATTTATAAATGATATTGTTTATGTTAATAATATTATCTGCGAATTACTATATTTTCTTAAGTTTGTATTTGCACATATACTTTATTAATAAAGACTGAGACCGGTCTATAATAGTTTAGTTTATTCAGTAGGATTATTTCTGTAAGCTCGCTAAAAGTGAAATGAGGATTTTCAACCCTGTCATTACTCCTTTATATATAATTTGTCTATAAAAGTTAAAGAACAGTTCCTTGTTAATAATACTTTAAGCATAGGTTACTAATGTATCTTAGTTGTTTTGATTCTAAAATAAAAGAATACTATGAGAGCTAAATAAGTTCTTTATTAAGATACTCTTTATCTTTAGATTAATTTGTCCTTAGAAATATATATGTTACTAAAATCTATCTAGGGTTCGAATAGTTGCAGGTTAAGTTAGCTATTATTATTAGTAAAAGATATAAACTAACAGAACCATACTTAAACCCTTACTTAACATAAATAAATAAGCATTATAACTGAGTTATTTCTGTTTCCTCTATTTCAGGTTAGAAGTATAGTTTGTAAATAAAAAAAGTATTGTGTAAAAGAATAACTTATCTACTTGAACATATTGCTATCATGAAAATATTATGGCTATTTCTTTTCTAGCATTATTATTACCATAGTCAGGTTTAAACAATAAACTTAACAAGGCAGATTAATATTCTTTTCAGAAACAACTATCTACATAATGAAATGATTCCAATACTCTGAAAAACATAAATAACTCTATTCATTTCAGATTTATTTCTTATCCTTCATATATTTTAAACTATACTGCCTGTGCTAGAGTATAGTCTGATCCATTTTAGACGTGGAAAAACACAAGTAGGATTATTTTTCATCAAATACAGATTCAAAATTCAAATAACTAAAGGGTTACTAGCTCTATCAGTTCACTACAAAACATGTAATCATTCATTCTTAGATATAAACTTTTAACACAGTAAATAAAATACTGTAGAACCTATTTAAAGCTGGATGACAACAGCGTTGGGAGGCCGTTCCTCCCTACCAACTCCTCGAGAGTGCTCAAACAACGACTTCTCAGGACCCCCGAGCCTGTTCCTGGTCTCCTTGGCTGAGAACTGGTGGAGCAAGCAACAAAATACTAGTCCAATGACTCAGTACTAACTCTGCACTTAGTAGCAAGATCCTTCAGTTGAATAGCTGTACTAGATCACTTTCTGCAGTTTTACCCCTCAAACACCTTCCACAAATTCCCTTCCCAATGAAATCCTTTGAAGTACATTCACTTGAATTATTTTCCTCCTGGAATGAGCAACCTTGCTCTCTTCAATGGGATTTTTTATTAAGATTTCCTAGGTCTTTTTGGGTTAGTTGTCATTAATTGAGCCACCTGCTCTGATCCCACTTTCTTGGGGGATCATGACCCCAAAAGTAGGGAGGTTTCCACCTACAACATTAGAAGTGTTTGAGGATGCTGCCACTTGTCTATTTTCTCTCCACCTAGTCTCCACCAACTTGACCAGTAAACACTCTTTTAACAACTCTCCCAAGCTATTGTCTCCACTTTTATTTATTTATAATTAAAATATTCAGAATTACATTCACACCCTTGACTCTGCTGAGTCATCGTTTACAACTTAGCATAAAATTTAACATATTGTCTTGGAATAAAATCAAATATGATAATATATTTTTTTACAAAATTAGGGCATGTGACACTAGATGATGAAGGCTACTTAATATTTGAAGTGGTGGAAAATAAGGATATGGTAGCGGATTGCTCTGTGAAACTGGAGTTTATTGACGCTAATTCAAAGGAAAATATGGAGCACTCTCGGTCCGACAAGGGTTGAAGATCCCTACCTAGAGACTCTGATATTTCATGTGACAAGGAAATACAGGAAAACTCGAATGTGGAGGGGTATAAAACTACTTCAGAGAGGTTGGACTTAGAATTAGTCCTAGGGAAAACTAGTTCAAATTCTTCAATTGGCTCAAATATATCATTAATAGAAACATCACCTTCAATAGCTAAAGAAAGAGTTATTTCTAATTGAGGTATAACTGACCTTTGCAGCTTCTTGGCCTTCCGAATCAGTCTCTCTCGATCAAAAATTTCTTGAAATGGTTCAGCATCAGGATTTCTCCTCGTATTGGTCCTTTTGTCCACCAGTATTCCCAGTGGAGTCACCTTCCAAAAAATTTGAGTGGATTTGCTACAGAATATACAACCAACATGTGTCTATGACTGGCTACTCAACTAGGTCGTAGAACTAGGATAATGTCATTTCTACGAGGAGATAATAGAAATTAGTTCCTCAACAATGGCGCCAAGATGTTATCACCCAGAAGTTATCACTGGGGTAACCATTTCAAACCAATATTTAGGATGTATTCTAGCCTATACAACTAGAGAGGGATCTCTCAAGGTCACAAGGACCATTCACATACCCATATGTCTCGTAGAAAACATTCAGAAGGATAGATTTCTGATGAGAAACGATTGTTTGTATTTCAAAGATTGTAAGATAGACAAACAGAAAACACCATTGGGAAATGGATGCAAAGCCTGAAACATTCAAGGGATTACAAAATTAATGATAGGTGATTATCCTTCGCAACCTGAGGCAATATGAGCATTAAAATTCAATCAAATAAGTTTAAGAGATGCCATGGGGAAATGAGAAGAATATTAGTGAAACAAGAGGCACCTATTTGTGGATGAATCTCCTTAAACACCTTTAGCAGAAGCAACAATAAAGGTTGATAACTGAAATGGAGGACCTAGTAGAGGATGAATTCCATGAAATTCATCATAAACACATAACAAATACGATTTCGGATTAAATGAGTGCTTAACAGAGAACAAATTCCTTGCATACAACTAGAAACGTATTAGCAGAACTACACACATACATGGAAATGGACATACAGGAAAACACAAGATGAACATTGAACATTGTGATTTATCTCAGACACTCAGAACATACTTCTGCATTAATTACTTCCAAGAAAAGTTCAAAGCTACAAAACCAAGCACAAAGGATTCCAAAATGAATTTTGAAACCCCCTTTTTCTCCTATATTGAGGTTACATTTATAGTTCAATTTGCTCGTGAGATGAATCTCGAAAAAGAGTGCCAAAATTAGTTACATCATGGGAATCAAACCCGAACCTACAAAATCCTAACAAATTATGAGGTTGCAGATTCACCATGATCACAAAAAAAATCAGGAAAGCACATTGTGGTACGCGTGACTAATTAAAGAGGAAAACCTTGACATCTAGGAGTCTCGGGATCGCTTTATGAGAACAACTATTCAAAGTATCTTCGAACGACCTTTTGCTGCAGAGGTAAAGGAGTGGTTCTGATATCTAATCAAAGTCTCCTCAACCCATTTATTCTTTCACTATGTAGAGACTATTTGCACAACCACTAGATGTTGTGCAACCACCATCTATTTTGAAACTTCTTCCACATTCTGCAACCTTCCTTCCGCAAAGATCCTTCCGCAAATTTCCTTACGCAAATTTCCTTACGCAAAGCTTCTTTCCGCGATTTTGTGGCTTGTGGATTGCGGGTTCTCCAAATGTTACCTTTGAACCTCTGCAATGTTTCTTCGGCAAGATTCCTTCCATAATTTCATGGATTGCGGGTTGCAGGTTTCCCAATTATCACATCCGAACTTCCACAATTTTGCTTCCGTAAATTTTCAGATTATGGATTGTAGGCCTTACTTTTCCCGAATTTGTACTTCTGCAATTTTTCTTCTGCAATTCCTTTTCTGCAATTTTCTCGATTGTTGATTTCTATGCGAGTTCATCCCTAATTGTCGATCTGAGACCAAATGCGGAATTAATCTTATCTTTGTGGGCCCATTCTCTTCCTTTCACCTTTCTCTTGCAGGATTCTTCTGGAGAGTAGCTGTCTTTGCGGCACAGATGTTCGTTGTTGAAATCTTCTAGCTCTACCCAATTCCACTGATTTCCAATTCTTATTCCCTCATGCATGCTTACCCTTACAGACTTGTTTGTGGTTGTTGATCTCCTCCATGGAAGATCTGCTCCATCTATTCTTGCCAAGACTTACCAATGAAGTGGATTTTTCATACAAGGCTTATTTCCATGGTCTCTCCTAAGGATTTTTTACCATTCTCATGCTTCAGTAGCCTTCTAAACAACTTCAAACCCTTATTGAACACCTCTAGGTCATAAGATATGGATTTTTAGAACTCACCTTACATTTACTCTAGTTGTACCCCCTTTCTGACCATTTATCCTAGACATGGTGCTAACAAGTTCAACGGTAGTTATCTTCAAACATCTAATTGAGGTACATTTTCGATCCCTTAGTTGTTAGTTTATTTAATTTATCTAACATACTTGAAAATGAATTTGATTTCTAGTGACGTGATGTATTTTGTGGTCCACCCCAAACCATTGGAATATTTTCTCCATAACGAAATTGGCGACCATTATGGGGAAGTTTCTTTTGTTGGGTTTTTTGGGTGCATTTTTTCCTCAAATTTCTCTTTGTTTCTTTGTGTTTCTATATCATATTTGGAAGTATAGTTGTTGGTGGACAGTTACTTGGAGTGGTTTATCTTTTATATTGATTTTTCATCACATTATTCCTTGTATACATGGGTCATAGTGTTTACAATCATGTATGTAAATGAGTTGTCCTTTGGTAGGTCACGTACATACGTTGTTGTTCTCTAAACAGTCGTGTATACCTAAAATTTTGATTGGTATATTGGTTTGAGAGATTGTTGGGTGGGTTGTGAATGTTGCTGAGTATTCTAGCGGCTTATGCTATCTGTTGACTGCCTTCTTTTCAGCTAGAAACATCCTCTTTTTTAATTTGTCTTTAGGAAGTTGTTCTTGTCATTTTCTCCCTTTTTGTTTTGCTATTAGTGCATTAGTACTTAAGTCTCAGTGTCTTGCTTGGATTGTGTCTTGTTTATTGCTGCAAGGATTGAGAATTTAATGGTTTTTTTATAATTTTCATTCATTTACTTTGAAAATACATTTTTTTTGCATTGGTGCATATTAACTTGGATTTTTCATGTGCATGAAAGTAAGTACCTGCATCATTTTTCTTGGGATTAAATTAGTTGCTAGGATTTCATTTAGGAAATATTCCATTTGCATTTGAAATGGAAAGGAACTATTGTGCATTCCATTTAGTGGAATACCATATTTTCATTTGGAAAACAAGATTGCACTTGGCATTGTTTTTAGGTGTGCATATTTGCAAGTTGTATTGTTGATTCATAACATCACTAGTTTCATGACCATATCCCTTGAGTAAGAACAACCTCTTAAAATGAATGCTTAATCTAAAATTGATTATAACAATTTTATTTCATAGGGTGCACCAAAAAGCTTAGGTTTTAGAGTCTTGGAATAGGATTTTGTGAGTAAAATTATCCAAGGATATAAAAAAAAAATTAGGTGTCTGACCAGGGAGAGGAGAAATCATTTCTATAATCGGTGTTCTCAAGAAGCTCCTCTTACACAGGACTTAATCACGAGGTAACGTCCAGGTTGATGGTGGGGATATCCCTACACTACCTTCAATGAGCTCCAGACATATTTGTAGGATCTTATTTGTATCTAGGGTCTCTTGAGGTACCTTTGGTTCTTTCGAGCTTTGGGATTAGTTACCCTGCTCATATGGTAGATCTCGCCTACGACTATCGTCCTGAGAATTGGTTATATTGAGGTGACCTTATTTTATTTTCCTAGGTATCATAGGGGGTACTTGTAGAGGTTATTATGTGAGTGTCCTAACCAAGTAGGGGTCGGATGACACAGTCAATTTATGCCTTGAAGCTAAGGGCCACTATAATTGGTTACACAACTCTGGTAGTCTATGTGATTCTCAAGCCTCTTCTAGGTGAGATGTACTTGTTTCATTTAGGAACTCATTTGTAATCACTCTTTAATTGTTTGCATCTATCCTAGATTATTTAGGGGCGGGATAATATTTACATGGGTATATTTTTATGTTGAGTCATCATGGATCGAGTTATGACACTTCATCATTCTCCTCATTTCCCTTCCGAGACTCTGAATTTCCCTCCATCCCTATCATCCACATTGCGAGGAGGATCCCATGAGGCTCCTTCTTTGTCTACTTTATGGTTTCCTCAGACTCCGGTCTATACCAGCCCTCATGTGGTTGGTCCTTCCCACCCTATAGGAACGAATTTCTTTGAATTCACGAGTTATATCCCAAAATTTTCCTTAGGAAGGTTGAGAATTGAGGAACAATTTATTACCTTTAATTAGAGTCCTTTTATGTTCGGCATGTTGAATGTTTTATCTAGTATTCCATCATCAATCCAAGGTCCTAGTGTGGACCCTAGTGTTGGACTAGGGGGCACTCCATCCTCTTTCACTGCATATAAATTCAAAGGTGGTCATATTCCTCCTTCTACTCTATTTGTTGGGGAGTGGAAACCCCCTTCATTCAGTATTCACACTAGTGTTCATCATGTTAGGAGTGGTGGTGGATATGTGAACGTTGAGTCTATGACTTACATCCCTTCTTTTTTCCCATCATCCACTACACCTATTCTGTCGAATGCATTTCTCATGATGAATCCTCCCCATATTCCAAGTGGGCCCTTCGGAAGGTATGATCTCTTTGGTTACATTGTTCCATCGTCATTTGGCGTATTTGTGTCTATAGCTTACATGCCTCCCTAGGTGCTAGTGGGTCATTCAATACGCAAGGAAAGTAATTTAGGTTATATGGTTCCCCCTTCTCAAGGAAGGCCCCAAATCCAAATTCCCATGAACCCTTACATGGGTCATATAGGAGGAGGTTACTATCCAACTGGTCAAGGTCATGGCCTTTACCAGAACCAGTCGTATCAGAACCAATATTTCTAGGGAGCATGGAATAAAATGGCACAACCTAGGATCTTATTTCTAGATACGTTGAAATTTCCCAATATATCTAAACTCATGAACAACCCGATGTGTCATGATCCAACATGTACTACTTTTCCCTCCAAACTTCCTTTGGATGTTCCAAAGTTTGAAGGTAAGAATGGTGAGGATCCTGGTGATCATGTTACAAATTTTCATCTATGGTGTTCTTTGAATTCGTTGAATCGTGATTCTATTCGATTACGGTTGTTTCAATGCACCCTTCATGGGTTCAACCACAAAATGGTATATAGAGCTTCCAGAGGGAACATATCATACCTTTAATGACTTGGCCATTGTATTCCTTAATCACTTTCATATTCTAGTTCGCTACGATGTTAGTACCAAACACTACAATATTTGAACCCGAAATCCGACGACAGAATCCAACGTCGTCCGACATTTTGCACGGATGTGTCAGACAACAATTAATCATTATAATGCTAGTAACAAAATATTTATAGAACCGTCGAATATCCGACATAAGTGAGCCGGATTTCTCACCCTGGTAGTGTCGAGGAACCGACACTAGAAGGGTCAGATCGTCGATGTCTGCGAAAGCAACACTGGTGGTTATTGGACACTGATGCGTCGGATATATGATGGGGAACAGACACTACCAGGGTGGTTTGTTGACATCTGTGAAAGAAAAACTGGCAGTTATCTGACACCGATGCATCAGATATCTGACGGGTGGTTTATAAAAAAAAATATAATATATAATAAGAAATGGACTCGTTTTTGTTTTGGACACTCAGTTCAATAAGGAGGATTTTGTGAGTTGGGAGTAGTTCCAGTAGACATGGCAGACAACTCTATTGACCCGTGGCAGCAAGAGCTCAACATCTTCTCCTCACTATAAATTACCAATATACCATCCCCGGACACAGTGCAGAACACACTGGAAAATTTGACAACTAGGAGCGAGAGCAGGGTTCCGATTTCTCTACCAGATGAAGAGAGCAGGGTTCTGGTTTCTCCGCCAGATGAAGAGCTAATAGGTGTGTTCATAGCACGGCCATTGAACCCAGCCTTAGGAGGAGTCTCGTACTCATTATTCCAACCTCAACCTCACAGCACAGTTGCAGCAATCGTTTTCATCGAAATTCCCCAGACGGAACCACAAGGAACCCCAAATAGGGAAATCGATCCTTTAGTTTCATAGGGAGCACGCACAGGAGACGCCGCCGAACAATCGAACTCCAAAAAACAAAATATTCAGTGTTTAAATCCCTCTAGAAGATATTTTAACGTAAATTGTCTAGTCTGGTGCACCATGGAAGAAGCACGGGAGATGGACGGATTAACCCTAATCAGGAAAATCACAAGAAGAAACCCCACCCTGGGGCAAATGAAGAAATGGACCAGGAAAAATTGGACAGGGCTTCAAGGTGAAGGCCTGGTTATTAATTCCCTTGCAAATGGATGGTTCATCTTCCTATTCAGATGCAGAGAGGATGCAGACCAAATATGCAGCAGAGTCTGGACATATGGGAAAACCCCGTTTCAGCTATGTAGAAATTCAGGCCTGCAGTAGATTAATTTCACTCACAGCAATTAACAATTGATCATGCAAAATTATCAACAATGGAGACTGAATATGGAGCTGTAACACAAAATTATATTAACTGAGTGTACAATAGCCAAACCTGTAATAACATAGGCTGCTGAATATATAGAATACATGAGCAAATCGAATGCATAAGGAAGCATCCAAATCTAGCATAAAGCAGGCTTACCCAAAATAGGCAAATCCCCCATAGGTGTAAAAAGATGATCCCAAATCTATCAAGGACCCCATGAATTAGCAAGGGCACATGGGCAAGCTAAAGAGTGGTAAAATGGCAGCTCATACATGCTTTTGCATGGAGGAAAGAGTGGAGGATGAAAGGGGAATAAAACAGGCTCACCTCACCTAGTCTAGCTTTCCTTATGTGCTTTAAAATCTGAAAAAGCAGTCAACAAAGCAGAAAAAGCAGAAGGGCACCTAGGAGGCCAGGAATAAAGCAGATTTGATTCCTAGGACTTTCCAAAGTGCTCCATGATTCAATAATGGCAAGTTTGACCTCTATGGATAGGCAATTAGCTACTTGCACATGGTGGGACTCATGGACTAGGCAAATAAG
>LPNX010225959.1:199440-269174 GCA_001517045.1 Pseudotsuga menziesii
GAAAAAGAAGTCAACAAAGCAGAAAAAGTAGAAGGGCGCCTAGGAGGCCAGGAATAAAGCAGATTTGATTCCCAGGACTTTCCAAAGCGCTCCATGAGTCAATAATGGCAAGTTTGACCTCTATGGATAGGCAATTAGCTACTTGCACATGGTGGGACTCATGGACTAGGCAAATAAGACAAAATAAATGAAATAATGTCTAAGTGGGTAAATACTATGGGTTGATTATTCTAACAAGCTAAAGCAGTGGATCGCCTTGTTCGATGCGGAAATAGAGCAACTGGACACAATACCAGTCTGGGTTCGCTTGCTAGGACTACCATTGGAATTATAGAACCTGGCATGCCTTAGTGAAATCGGGAATGAGCTGGGGACTCTCATTGAAGCAGATCTCTCGTTTCAGCAGACGGACATCAAAAAGGTATCCAGGATCCTAGTCTCTTTGAACATCAGAACCAGTCTTCCTGAAGCCTTTAATTTTGTATGGCAAAACAAGCAAAAAAGACAGTTGTTGGACTATGAAGGGATCCCGTTTCGATGCCGCAAATGTCATGAAACAAAACATTTGGTGAGAGAATACCCAAACTTTGTTCCCTCAACAACTGGAAGAAGGAAGTAGGTTACATGAACAAAGGCCCCGAGCTCCAAAGAAACTGATCCAAACATAGCCTCAGACAAAAATCCTCTCAGGTCAGAGGGCACAGAACAACCATTGGATCAATCGAAAAGAGCGGGAGTAGTAGCAGTAGAAGGGCCTCCTCAACAGACGGAACAACGTCGTATCACGTCTCCCCCACCGGGTATGAACACTTCTTCCCTTAGTAATCAATTGAATGATTTATCTTTGAATGAGGAAAAATATTTACCTACCCCTATCACAAACAGTCCCCCTCCCCCAAAAAATTGCACCTCCTCCCCCGCATTCAAAAGTACCTCCAATTCAAACCAGGTAGCCTCCCCTTCCACCATAAAAAATGACTCACCCACTCAGTCCTCCTCTATCCATTTCCACCTTCATTCAAGGGACGTTCCAATCCCTCAAAAACCAAAAATCCTTACAAAAGGACTAGGGGTAAATGCCAGGATCACATCCAAAGGGAAAGGGAGAGGAAGACCATCTCACCTCTCTATAGCCTAGAGCATGGTGCTCAGGGATCAGGCAAGTGGCAGAAAAACCATCACAAATTATCAGAGAAGAAAGTGCATGAGAGCACTAGAAGCGAAATTATGGCTCTAGGTGCACAATTTGGGAAAGTCATTTATCATGGGATGGGCTAGTAAAGAATTTTAAGAGCAAGATGCTTCTAAATCACTCAAGACTAATGATATGGAACATGCTAAATTGAATGTCCTAGAGGCTCGGGTTGCAGCATGGGAGGAGGCAAAGTAGGCTAAATACATGGCCATGTGATTCTCTTGTAAGCCTGAGAAAGTAATCAAAAAATAAAAGCAGAAGCTGAAATGAAGAGAATAGAGGTATACTCTCCCTACCTCCTGAATTTCATGTATCAGCTTATGAAAACCTTAGTTCTTTCACAGTTATAATCAAACATTGTGAATGGTGGAAGATTTCATCCAATATGTAAGAATGGTATTAGTACTAAATCTAGACAGGCTCAATCAATGGCTTCCTTTGCAACATGATAGTATGGTAAGAGAATACTACCAATAAATGACCATAATCTAAAAAATATCAATAACCTGACTAGCTGATTTTCCTTACTTATAGTCTCGTCACTTGTGTACATACCTGGACTTGTTAGCTTACTTTGGGTTTTTTTTACGTTCAATTCATGGCTGATTCCATCAAATTGGATTATCATTTGTTTTGCATAAAACTAAGGTTTCATTTGAAGGTTTTGTATTTTTCACTTTTACTTTTCTCTTTATTTGGCATAATCGATTAGTCTTAGAATCTTGGAATAGAGATAAGATTATGATGATGAGAGTAATTTAAAGTCACATCCTAGCAAGATGAACCAAAACAAACAGTAGGCCTATGGCCTGTCAGTCTCATCAACATTGAGGCCAAAATAAATTTCTACTCTTTGCCATTATCCTGTAAATGTTGGGTTCAAAGCTTCCTAATCTCTATTTCCTATTCACCAAAAGGGATGAATGAATGGCTCCGTTCTAATTGGTTTCAAGCTTGGCTAGATGGATTCGCAATGCCTTCCACGGGATGGATGCTCAACTAAGGAATGGTCTTATATCCTTGCAATGCTTCTCAAATAAACAAAATTGTTTACACCGATTCAAAACTAGTAGCCCAATATTGTTTCTCACTGATTTCCAACTCTGTTTATTGCATTATAATAGTTATAACTCTGCCCATTCAGAAAACTAGCGGCTAATAAGATGCATGGCATTCTGCAATTTAGAAATAGGCTGATAGTTAAACATTACACAAGCATTATATATGGCTGGAGGTAATTGCAAAGACTTGATCACTCAAGTAGTTGATTAGGTTAGGTGCACAGTCCAGTCCACCATTACTGCTGCTGCTTATGGTCAAGGTATTTACAGTCAACATTTTCATTTCTGTTGTCAGAGGGAGATCAGATGTCTATTTTACAAGTCTATATGTTGTTCTCTTTCTTGGTATTAGATTTTGATTGAATGATATTCGGCACTATAAATATATCATGTTGAAAGTGAAATAGGTTGATGTTGTGCAGAGATTGCAGCAATTTTACAAGTCGCTTCGAGTTGTGGAAGATACCTGGGTAGAATCATTTGATCATAATCCTGGTGGCTTTGTTGAACATGATGCAGGCCTCAGTGAACTGGAACATTCTTCAGTATCTAGCACTTCTATTAGTGCTCGGGAGAGAACTGATTGTAAGAAGAATAGAAGTCAAGGCCACAAGCGAAAGCCATCTGGAGACGCGTCTAAACTGGAACAACTATGTAGGCCACTGGTCCCAAATCCACATATCTTTGTTCTTTTGACACATAATGTAAAAGGTTATTATTAAGTTTTGTTTAGGACTTACATTTTCTACTGGGTAGAAAAACTATACTAAGCAAAATTTATGGATTTTAATGCACAGGCCAAATGATTTTTGAGATGCTGGATGATATAAGTAGGAGGGAAAGGAGCATACATGAGATGAAAGAGGATTATGGATGCCAGACCACATCAAACTATGAGATGAAAGAGGATGATGGATTCTAGACCATGGCAAAGTATGAGATTTCAGATTCTTCAGAATCCTCACAGCCTTTGGAAAGTGCGAATTCTTGGAGTGATTTAAACCTAGAAAGCAAGGTTTCTAGCCAAGATTCACTTTCCCCTTCATGAGTTTTTCCAAACAGTACCCAAAATTTAGTGAAGCCTAGGATTTTTATGAATGCTTTTGCTCCACCTTTACTTTGGTTTCCAAGAAACCTGGTTACTGGTAGCTCACATCCAATTAGTTCTGTCAATATTGGCACCCAAGGTCTTGACCCTAAACATTATTTGACAACTATTCTAGACAAGATGTAGAGAGAACAACCCAGTAATCCTAAAAAGAGTACCCAAGGTGCTATTAATGGTGTTAACGTGTCTACCTGTGAGAATCCTGACTCTAAATAGGTAACCTCTATAGATTTTTGAAGGGTAAAGTGAAAGGGGCTGACCAAATAGGCAAATCATCACAAGCTTGCAAAAAATTGGTTGGTGGTGGTGGCAAGAATGGTACGCAAGGCTTGGATGAAGATTTTGCAGAAATGGCTAAAAGGTTAAGTGTGTTCCTTTCTTTTTCAATTTGATTCCCTTATTTTAGGAATCAAGTACTTTCATCTATTTATTTCTCTGCACCGTATGGAGAAATACTCCCTGATCCAAGAAACAATCACAACTAGAAATCCACAATGTGAAATGGGTTTTAGCATGACTAACCTACAGGTCTCAGTGTGTTAATGTTGGCTTGATATCTAGTTTCAATTTCCAATACAGGTCATCTTATTTTCAGCAGATAAAAGAAGATGTACGGCACTTTGCGACCCAGATTATGGAGATGAAGCACGCTATTGAATGCTTTGAAACAAGAAATATGGATGAATTGTTAAAGTTTCACCATTATGTTGAACTTCACCTTGAGGACTTGTCAAATGAAACCCAGGTATTGTAGATTGAATGTATAGATAGAATTGGTTTCAACAACAAAATAACATTTCAGACTCTAAATGACAATTTATACTTTCGAGACTTTCTAAACTTGTCCTCCTCTTGAAGGTTATTGACCATATTCAGTGTTGCATAGGTTTTGGCGAGGTTTGAGGGTTTCCCTACAAAGAAGTTGGAAGTAGTTCATGCTGCAGAAACACTTTACTCTAAATTAAGTTCCATAGCTGATCATCTTAATACCTTTCAGGTTGTTCCTCCATTGTCTCAGCAACTTGATAAGGTTATATGCTACTTTGACAAGGTAAATGATGCAAATTTATTTTATGTTCTCTGTAAATCTTCTTATCTTATTACTCTAAGCAATTGGTTCCATGAAATAAAATTCTCAGGTTTCAACCCTAGCAAGGCTCTTTGTAGGTTACCAGGTGTAAACTTAAGGAACAATATATTTGAGGTCAATGCATTCCAGCTAAATATAAATATAAATTTAGCAGATCCCTAAGTTTGCATCTTTACATTACAAATATACTAAGTTTAAAAATATTTGAATAAATTGAATTAAAATTGTAAAGAAGCGAATAACCTATATGAAGCAAATCACCAAAATTTCATTTCATATTTTTTCTGAGTGTCTAATCTAAGAAAAATGACCAGTGCTACGTCTATTTTTTGGACTATTCTATTCTTATTAAACACCCATGTTCTTACCATGAATTGGGAGGTCCAGATTAGCCTCTTAAAACAAACTGTTATCCTGTTATTATGAAGGATTGATTTGGGGAAAATAAAATTCTTTAGTTTCAATGTATTACAGCATTATTTCATATTACTGTCAAATTTAGTTATCAATATATTTATGGAGTTAAAATCTACATATGAAGATGGAGGTGGAAGAATTGGAGCGCACTAAGGATGAAGAAGCAAAACGCTTCGAGAGACATAAAATCTTCTTTGATTTCAATGTACTTATTTGCATCAAGGAATCAATCGTGGATGTTTCTTCTAGCTTAATGGCTTCAGCATTGGAGGTCAGCGAAGGGTATCTAATCTTGTTTAGAAATCAGTTGTTTCACCAAGAAGTTCAGATTTATTGAGCAATTAAATAGTATTAGTTTCATTCTGTTAATAAGCTTCATGTCTCAAGTTACAAAAGTTTTACTAGCCCATAAAGCTTAATAAGTGGTAGTCGTGTATTTATATTTTGTACAAGAGAGCAAGGCAACCAAAGCAGCTCCAAGCAAAGTTGTTGGTGACATGGTGGATGCATGTACTGACACTCCTAACCTAACCCTGAATTTCAACAATTGTCTTAATTAGTTAAATATGTCTTTCTAATGTTCATTAGTTAATCTTTGGATTTTTTTTTAAATCCATCAACTAGCATCGCTTTTCCTACGTGCTTCCGACACTCCGGTAAACACCTCCGACGGCCGAGGCATGACTACAACGCTTCGCCCCATCGGTCGTCCGACGGTTCAAGTGTCTGTCCGCATCGGAAGGTCGACTCTTCCAGTGTCGGATGGTGTCGGTTAGCCGACACTTGCTGGATAAAAATACCGACGGCCGCCCCATTCATCCGACACTTATGTCCGTCGGATTTTTGACGCGTTATGCAATTTTGATTGACATCTTGGAAGAAAATTTGGTCAAATATGTGACACAATGGTCTGTCGGATCTTCGAACCTTATTAGTCTCATGTCGACAATCTGACGTTACGCCACTGATGGAAAAAAAAAAGGTGTAGGTGTCGAAAATGAGACAGAGAAGTGTCGGATTACAGACATGCAAGGCGTCATATTTTGGGTTGAAATTCTGTAGTGAAACTCTTGTCGACCTTTCGACAAGAAAAATAAATTATATTTCCAACCATATCCAAGAGTGGCGTAGATGAAAGTGATTGATTAAGGCCAACATTCTACCAAAATTATTATTGGAATGGTTCCTTAAGTCCTTACTTCCTTATATCGCGAAGTATATTTCGACGTCCATAGTGGAAACCGAGGAACATGCCATTTTTTGAGCTCAACATTTACACCTGATTTATGCTCCATCTCAGATTCTTTATGATATTATCCCTGATGCTCTGAGGTCAAATCATGATCCCAAGTTTAAACCTGAGCCACATGTTGATGGCATCGTTGGATTTGTAAGTGCGAAAGTCGTGGACTAGGTTACATATCAAATGCATAATTTGTTTCTTAACCAGCCTATGGCAAGACAACTTGCAACTTTATCCACCCCCACCCAATCAACAGATGTACATTCTGTGCAATTGTTGAACCAAAAGGGTAACCAACAACTCAAAGGAAATAGGAAAATGGGGAGGAATAATAAGAAGGTTGGGAATAAAATGAATAATGTTAATTATGACAAGAATGACAAAAATGCTAGGGGGGGTAAGAAGCCTAAAATAAATGTCGAGTTCCCATGTAAGCTTTGTGGAGGAGACCATATTACATAATTTTTCCCTAGAATTGAAAAGGCCTCGAAGTTCATGACACAGATACCAATTGTGTTGATTAATCCCCTTCCACATAATAAAAACGTGATTTTGAGGACTTCGACCACCGGAAGTGGTGCTGGTGGGAGTAAAAACCCAGGAGGCATGGAAAGTGGTCATGGTTGTATCAATATGATTTCATTTGTTCATTTTGTGACCCATTCGCGTGATTATGGTATTTCGCAACCAACCACGGGTAAAGACCCTCTTCCCTTGGAGATTCCTTTGCAAATTGACAAGCCTATGACTATACCATGCATTCCTAAAGGGGTCTTGAAGCATTCAGGGCGCAATATCAATTCTTAAGCCACCCAACATTATTCTATCGTTGAGGATTTGGGCCAAAATCCCCATGCGATGTCGATTTTAGATGTGCTTTAGAATTGTCCCTAACAAAGGAAAGCATTGTTAGCTTCTTTAGGGGCGACTGACCCAAACAAATTTAGTGTCGTCAAGTTCGAGACTAACGGTGTACAACCTCGCTTTAATTACCGTGTATCTTTTCAATTCCACGTGGAGTGTTTAACAACACCATTAAACATATAGTTATTGATGAAGGTTTTGTGACCTCTGTGATGTCTCTTTCCTGTTTGAAATCCCTTGGATCTCCCATGTTATCTAAATCCATGAATATGCTGGAAACCTTTGAAGGGAATTCCTTTAAAACACATGGCATTAGTCCTTCCCTTCAGATCTAGCTAGGGTGGAAGATCATATCGGCCGAGTTTGAGGTGGTTGATATTCCCCTTGACTATAATTTGTTACTAGGAAGAACTATATTTATGCCATGAAAGCAATCATGTCGTAAGTATTTCATGTTGTTTGTTTTCCCTACAAATATAGAATCATGACAATCAATTAATTGTCATTTGATAATCCCGGCTCCACAGCATAATTGGTCCCTCTATCCCAGTAATTGATAATTCTTATCCGACAACTAAGAATATTGGTCTTGGAATGTATCCTTCATTAATTGGAACCTTTAATTTTTTGGCACCGATTCTAGCTATTGATTCTATGCCCAATGTTTTTCCATCTTCATTGAGTCCAGTCTTGTTTTGTACTACCTATTTAAGCGATCCTTGTAATCTCCCTTGTCTGAGTAATTCGAATCAAGGTCCAAAACCTACCGGCACATAAATCTCATTTTCTGCAGCGTAGACCGCTTATCAATCCATATTCTATATCACTGCAGGCCCTAATCCTTCCCACTTGGGTGGATGTTTCATCATGCTCACATGACTGACTAGATGACACTTTTCCTTCAGGTAAATATATTTTCAATGCCATGACTATTCCATAAAAACCATGGGAAGAGATACATCATCAATCTTACTTCCTCCCAAAGCTCAAACGGATTGAGCGTGATGAGTTTTGGATGACCTTAAGTGATAAAGTTGATCATCCTGTGATCCCATTAGGTACCCATGGTATATATGCTGAAGGTACCATGGTTAATGTATCACCAACTATTCCGATCAAAATTTCTTGAACCCCTGGTAAGATAGAGAACATTTATATCAGTGTTGATTGTTCACCCGAAGAAATTCAAACATACACCAACCTATTTAAGGAATTTCATGATGTATTCTCTTGGTCGTATGAATAAATGGCAGGGATTGATACTCGTATTGTAGAACATGAAATAAAAATGTATCCAAATGCTAAACATGTTCGACAAATTTTACGTGTCATGAATCCCCTTAAGGTTCCTACAATCAAGGCTGAGGTAGAGAAGTTGCTCAAGGATGGATTCATCTACCCGGTTCCCTTAACTGAATGGGTATCTATTCCCGTTATTGTGGACAAGAAGCAAGGGACCATCTGTGTGTGTACTGATTTTAGAGATCTGAATAGAGCCTGACCTAAAGACAACTTCCCCACACCATTTATTGATTAGATTTTGGATGAGTGTGTGGAAAGCGAGGTATTTTCATTTATGGGCAGTTTTTATGGATATAATAAAATCCAAAGTAACCCCATGGATCAACATAAGACCACATTTATATGTCCTTGGGGTACTTTTGCATACTGGAAAATTCCTTTCGGCCTAAAACATACTGGATCTAATTTTAAGCGGGAAATTACCTTTTCCTTTCACGACCTTAAGCATATTATTGAAGTGTATCTGGATGACCTTACCGCTCACTTTCATCTAAGATTGGATCATCCATCACATATTTGTTTTGTCTTTGAAAGATTTCGTCGTTATCAAATTCATTTAAACCCCCAAAAGTGCATATTTTGTGTTAATATTGGTTGATTATTGGGATTCATTGTATCAAAGGATGGGATTAGGGTTGATCCATTGAAGGTATAGGAAATACTTCGATTGCCTCCACTGAGCACAATTAGACAACTTCAGAGTCTCCAAGGGAAGACTAATTTCTTGCATCGGTTTGTCATGAATAATTCCATTTTGACCAAAGGTTTTATGCGCTTATTGAATAAGGATACTCCGTTGTTAAGGGATAAGCAAACCCAGGAGTCCTTCCACTCTCTTAAGAAAGCCTTGGGATCAAACCCTCTCTTAGTCCACTAGACTATGGTAGATATTTCTTATTGTATGTGGTTGTGCCTCAAGAGACAATTGGTATGGTTCTGGATCAAGAGGATGACAAGCTCCATGAGCACATGATTTATTATCTTAGTTGAAATCTCATCAATGTAGAACTTCAATATACTCATGTTGAGAAGATGGCCTTAGCAACTGTTCACGCAATTCAGTGATTGCGCCACTCCATCTTACTCTTCCAAACCACGGTCATAGCTCACATTAATCCATTTTAGTTCATCCTTCACATGCAAATGATAGGGGAAAATATAATAAATGGAAGTATAAGAATTTTACTTTGATTTGAAAAATTGAATAAGTATTTGGTCTTCACATAGATGATGTCAGATCTACCTAGGTGGGATGAGGACACAATTCATGAAGACTCATTTGTCTATGTACATATTTTCCTCATATCATCTATGAACCCTTGGTATGGCGATATCATTGTCTATCTACAGACTATGAAGACCCCTCTACATCTCTCAAGGGATGAGTGACGATGCTTACATCATAATTCTAAGAACTACCTTATCATCGATGACACTTTGTATCATCATGGGGTGGACTCTGTCTTACTTCATTGCTTGAATCACAAGGAGGATGAGGTCATGCTTAATAATTGTCACGTGGGTGCATGTGGTGGTCATTTATCCAGGCTTTATATATCTCAAAATATTTTGAGAGCAGGATATTATTGGACATCAATATTTAAAGATTGTGTTAATGTAGTTAAGAGATGTCACGCTCACTAGGTGTTTTCTCGAAACATGTGCTCGCATCCTTCCCCATTACACCCTATTATTATCGTTGGTACCTTCACAAAGTGGGGGGTAGATTATATGGACTGTAATCCAGCGTTAGCTGGGGGGAACCATCGTATTATTGTGGTCATCTATTACTTCATGAGATGGGTAGAGGTTATGCCTACAATCAAATATGATGGTGAGACGTCCATCAACTTTGTGTTCAATTAGATAATCACTCAGTTTAGAATCCCGAAGGAGATTGTCACTGGCCATGGAAGTCACTTCCAGAATAAGATGATGGTGGAATTATATTTGAATTTTGGGTTTAATCAAGACCATTCTTCTTATTATTATCCCCAAGAGTATGGCTAAGCTGAGGGTATTAAAAAATCTCTTAAGGCCATTCTGCAAAAAACCATTAGACAAAACAAAACCAATTGGCATATCATGGTGTACCCTACTTTGTAGGCATACCATAATACAATTAAGACATCCACCAGTTTTTCACTGTATCATTTGGTTCATGGGGTGGAGTTGGTTTTACTAGTTCAATGCAAGATCCCTTTCTTGAAACTAGCCATAGAACTCGTATCTGTCATCTCTGATTTAGAAGAATGATTAGTCCACTTGGAGCACCTTGATGAGCATCGTTGAGATCATGTGGTGGTGTGAGAAGTGAATTAGCGTCATTTCAAGGACCAGTATGACAAGTATGTCCATCGCCATTGTTATAATGAAGGAATCTTGGTCATTTTATATGATCAAGCAAGTGAACCATTGGGGGCAGGAAAGTTTAATCCTAAGTGGCATGGTCCTTATATTGTGAGGTGTGTCCTAGAAAAAGGGGCATATGAGTTAGAATATGTTGGGGCTTGGACCTTGAAGGTCCTTAATTTTGGCAACTCTGTGGTTTTGGTGCGAAGATTGTAAGCAGAGTTGTGGTCCAAAATAGTCTTAGGGGTTTCGGGGTTGGGTCAAAGCCCCTCTTTTTTGTAAATAACCCATGTTTTAATCCCATGGTTTTTAAGCCCATGGTTTAAGCCCATGGTATTGTAATAGTGCACTTGTATAAATAGGCACTTATGTAAAGGAGTCAAGAGGGTTTTTTGTGTATGATGACAATTTGATGCGAAGAAGCTAAGGTCTATTTTTGGGGTTAAGGCTAAGTCCCAGCTGAGTGCGTGGACGACCTCTGCAGCTGAGTGCACAGAGGGTTTTGGAAGAAAGGTTCTGCAGCTAAGTGCGCATTTTTGGGTTGTTGAGAAGATTTGCAGCTGAGTGCGCAGATCAGAACTGTGTGTTTGTAAATTGTTGAATATAAAATGCAGTTCTCTGGACGTAACCCCTACACTGAGGGTGAACCACGTATATCTTGTGTTGTGGTGGTTCCTTTTAGTTTTGTGTTGTTATGTTTTATGCATTTGATAAGTAGATGAATGATAAAGTAAGATAGATTGCTAAGTATTAACTTCGCTCTGAATTCCCAGTTAAGGGTTAAGCAAGAAACTGTCTTTTTATCTAAACTGTGAAGCTATTTAAGTGAATATCAAAGCTCTGTATTGTATGATTATTCTTTGTTAAGGCTAAAGGTATAGTAATATCCCTCTTTTTCCTGCAGAAACCTGATTCTGCGGCACCCCATAGCTATTTCGGGTGAGACTGCAAATTGTTCGCAGGTTGTTTCCGAAAGGGCCAACATTGTGGGTCTGTTTTTTGGTGCGAAGATAAAAGTATAAGAACCCGGGTCTACCCTAAGCCCAAAAAATTGGTTCCGTTTCCAGTTGAACCAGTATCTGCTTCAAGAGGGATCTACATCGTACTTGGAGGGATATGATTTGGAGGCCCTTAGTAAAAGAAATCACTGACTGGGTTGAGGATACCTATCTAAAATTTGCTGACCAGGAAAGTGAGGAACCTCGTCGTAGCTCAGACGACTTCTTGCAAAGGTACATTTTTTCTGATATTTATGAAATTTTCTTTGGTAGTATCCACATAGAATTGCACGAGTGGTTATCCAGGTTGATAGAAAGAAAGACAAACTTCAAAGAAGATCAGTCTCCTGCCTAGAACCCAGAAAGAATTAAGCTGTTGAAAACTGTGAACAACGTGGTATCAAGAGCTGTTGACTTATGGATAACGCGAACCCTTGACGCATTTGTGACGGAGTTCGCCATTGACACACATACTTATTTCAGCAAAGCAGAACGACATTTTTTCAAAGGACCAAGGGGTAAGTACCTGAATTCATTAAGTCTGAAAATTAAAATGCTCTTGGCTGAGAAAGGCATATTGCTTATCCAATCAGATTGCTAGATTTATTTCTACTAACCTATTTTTGGAAGCGAAAGTGACTTCGATGAGAAAAGTGGTTTGCTTCGCAACGATAAAAGATACAAGAGAACTCTTGGATCCTATACCTTAGGCCAGAATACCGATTATACCCCATTAAGTCCAGAATAATCTGAATCTGAAGAAACCCCTTTTGTTAGAAACCCTCCTATAACTCCTCAGTGCAGATCTATTATCCCTGAGAACCCTTCGCAATCCAAAAGTAACCCTAGCCCGAGTAGTCCTATCGTAGGTCAGTCTACCTCAGTAAGTTCCCCTCCTCTATTACCAGTCTCCCTCCTCCTCCCCCTCCTCCCCCCCCTCGATCCACTATGGCCCATGTAAATGATGATATCAAGCTCCCAGTCTTTAGAGGAACTGGATCAGAGGATCCAGAGCAGTTTTGGTTCCTATGCGAAGCTGTTTGGACTACTAAGAATATTATGGATCAAAATACAAGAAGAGTGCAACTGGTCACCTCTTTCAGAGACCGATATTTGACCTAGTTTATGAAGTTTTCCAGTACTCAGAACTATGCCTTGGCTGATATTAAAACAGCAATGATAAAAGAATTCAAGAAGCCTAAATAAGAGTCACAGTGTATAACTGAACTAAAATAAATTCAGCAGAAGCGAGGTGAATCAGTTTGGGACTTTGATCAGAGGTTCAAGGTTCTGTTGGATCAAGTTAGTTTCACTATTGGACCAGAACAGCATAAAGAATGGTTCATCGCAGCACTATTGCCTCATATCAGGACTCCACTTATGCAACAGAAGGTTGCTCAGCAAGAGGCATTGGAAATTGCTATGAAACTTGAAATAGCTCTTGTTGGAGATAATTATGGAATAGTCCAAATACAAGCACAGTTAGCAGAAATGGATTTGGAGCTTCATGACATGAAAAAAGGGAAATCTATTCGAGAAGAGGTTTGGTGTACATGATGTAAGATAGAAGGTCATGACAAAGAACAATGTCCCGCATTAAGAAATTATTTGAATACTGGTGCACCGAACCCGTTTAACCCTACTATCCTATATTGTGAGATCTATAGAACAACTGGCCAACATCGACCTGAAGATTGCTACCTGCTGCATAGATATGTTCAAGTACCTAAGAATCCCTAATGCAAGTTCTGTAAGTCAGTTGGACACAATGAAGATGAATGTCGCAGCTTTGACCTCATGAGAGAGCGAACCTATGATGCTTATAGGGTACAACCCGATGCAAAAAGAAACGATGGATATGGTTACCGTGGTAGTACATCAGGTCGAGGTAATTTCAGAGGTCGTGGTCGTGGTGGTATGATTGGAAGAGGTCAAGGCCAGGTTTTTTGCTATAACTATAATCAGGTAGGACATGTAGCTAGAGACTGTCAGAACCCAACTACGACATGTCGATATTGCAGAGCAGTCGATCATGTGATTGAGTAATGCCCACAGTTGATAGCCAAGATACAAGAAAGAAATGGTGCTCCTACTCAGAATGTTCAGATGATTGTCGTAGAGAAAAGACCTGTCCCAGCCGTTAATGTTGTTACAAGGAGTGGAGCTACGACGCAAGTGCAGAATAAGGGGAAACATCCTGACGAGGCTTGGGTCCGTAAGACCCCAGAGAAAATTCCATCCTTCGATGTTGGAAGAGAAAAAGAAATATTTATGGAATATAAAAAAGACTTTGCTGATCCAAGAACATCAGTAGCAACTACGCAACAGCATCAACAGCAGTTACAGTTTCAAGAAGCTTCACCGGATCAAGTAAGTACACTGACATCATTTTTATAGAGTTGTATGAAGCTATTAAGAAATCAGAATGCTTTGAACGAGTTACAGAAAGTTATTCAGTCTTGCGAACCTCAGCGAAGCTCTGATAGAGGAAGAACTGTTAATAGAGTTAGAAGGACTGGAAGAGAAATGAGATTGCATGCTCAGATAGGAGATTATGACATGAATGATATCATTTTAGACCCGGGATCAGAAGTGAATGTCGTAACTAAGCAGACATGGGAACAAATGGGAAGACCTACGCTTGAATGGTCCCCTATATGGATGAGATTAGCCAATCAGCAGAAGATTGTGCCCTTGGGAAGATTCCCTAGTGTACCAGTGGATATTGATGGAGTCAGTACCTTAGTAGATTTTGAAGTCATTGATGATAGAAACCCCTATCCAGCATTGCTAGGAATTGAATTGGCAATAGAAAATTATGCAGTAATCAACCTTAAGAACAGACAGATGACTTTTGAAGGAAAAGGCTTGAGAGTCATAGTACCGTTGGACCCTTCTCAAGGAGAAAGGTATACAGAGCTAGTGAGAGATGAAGATTAGGATGTTTTGGATCATATTTACAGCATCACAGCTAAAGAAGAATACTATGTTAACCCTACTACTGAAGGTATAATGGATTGGCAGTGTAACATTTCTTGCATGACTGATTCAGACGAAGGCCTAGAGAATTGGCAGAATAGACTTTATGAGCTACATGGACATCGATGTGCAAGAATTACCAAGTCTATCAAATGGGTTGGCTCACAGACAAAGATCTTACCTACTTTTGATGGCTTGATAGACCCAGAAGATTTTATTGTACAATTCTCAGAACAAGTACCAGATTCACAGAAAATGGAGACTCTAGATTTAGTATTCAGAGCCACAGTTGCCAGATGGTGGAATGGTCATAACAAGTATATTCATAGTTGGAGAGCTTGTCAAAAGTTTCTTTGCCTGAGATTCATGGATCGACCTCAGGAGGTATGAAGCAGATTTAATGGTAAGACTAGCCCTCAGGAACATTTGGAGTAGTGTTATGAAGCATGGAAGCATGTACCTTGTGAAGAATGGGTACATAGGTTTGTACACACTCTGGAACCTGTAGCAAAGAACTGGTATGCAAAGGTGGAGCTTCGCCATGGTACTATAAGTTGGGTTGGCCTTATCAATAGTTTTGTGCTCACATTTTCTATTAATGAGGTTTTCCCTGCTTTGGACGCAGCTATTAGGGTGCTCCATACTAAGGTGTTTGATGATAAATAAATAGCCAAGCACCAACTTGATTGGAAGGAACAAGAAGCTAATGCAGTAGAATGTTATAACCTCGCCATTGATGAAGACGATGACCCTCGCAACATTAATATTCCTGAGTCAGAAGGACATTGCAAAGTACATGGACCAGTAGTTAAATCACCTAAAGCAACTCAGCCCTTGAAAACAAGGAAATTAAACATTGGATCAGAAGAAATGCCTAAGTACGCTACCATTGGAGATTACTGGGAAGAAGAAATGGTAAGCAAAGTGACTGAACTCCTCCACGAGTATCAGGACTTATTTCTGACGAAGTTCTCAGAAATGAAAGGTATCCTTGGTGATATATGAGTAATAAAAATCCCCTTGAAAGCTGATGCAAAGCCTGTGAAGTAGCGCCCTTATAGGCTGAATCCTAGGTATAAAGAAAAAGTCAGGATGGAGCTAAATAAGATGCTCGCTGCAGGAATCATTGAGCCTGTCGAAGAGTCCGAATGGGTCATCCCTATGGTGCTACAAGAAAAGAAGACCAAGGGGAAATCAGAATATGTGTTGATCTCAGGAAGCTGAATGATGCCTGTTTACATGATCCTTTCCCTACTCCCTTTACAGATGAAGTTTTAGATAATGTCGGAGGTCAAGAAGTGTATTCTTTCACTGATGGATTTTCAAGTTACCATCAGATCAGAATTGCTCCAGAGGATCGACATAAAACAACCTTTTCTACAGAAATGGGATCTTTTCAGTATACTGTTATGCCCTTTGGATTGAAGAATGCACTTGCTATGTTTTCCAGAGTAGTCATATCTGCATTTAAGGAATTTATTAATAAGTTCTTGGAAGTTTACTTTGATGATTGGACTATCTTTGGTTTATTGAAAGATCATATAGCCAGTTTAAGACTTATGCTGGACAAGTGTAGACAGCATCAGATTTCATTGAACTTGAAGAAGTGTATCTTTTGTGCACCTTTTGGAATTCTGCTAGGTCACATTGTATGCAAGCAAGGATTGATGGTGGATCCTGCGAAGATAGCCATTATTGTGAACTTACCACCTCCGAAGTCTGTTAAGCAACTTCGCACTACGCTTGGTCATACTGGATATTACAGGAAATTCATTAAAGGATATGCTCAGATTACAGCCCCTATGGAAAAGAAATTGAAGAAAGATATTAAGTTTGAATGGACACCTGAATGTTAGGAAAGCTTGGACATTTTGAAAGAAAAAATGGTAACTGCCCCTATCTTAGTATTCCCTGATTGGAGTAAGGAGTTTCATGTTCATGTCGATGCATCTTCCATTGCTTTAGGTGTAGTATTGGCTCAGTCAGGTGAAGGTAATACTGATCAACCTATTGCTTTTGCAAGTAGAAAATTGTCCACAATAGAAAATAATTATACTACGATAGAACGAGAAGGTCTAGCTTTGGTTTATGCTTTGCAGAAATTTCGACATTATTTGTTAGGATCTCATTTTAAGATGTTCACTGACCATTCTACTTTGAAGTATTTGGTTAACAAGTTTGTGTTAGGTGGAACGATATGCAGATGGCTGATTTTGTTTCAGGAGTATGACTTTGAGATCATAGTTAAGCCAGGAAGACTTAACCTAGGGCCTAACCACTTGTCGAGGCTCGAGTCAGGAGAAGAACCCACTAGTTTGGACGAAGGTCTTCCTGATGCCCAGTTGTTTTCCATCCAGATGGTTGATGACTATTTTCAGGATATTGTTCAGTACTTGTCTACAGGGTTTGCACCCTCTGAGATGACAACACAGCAGAAGAAGCAGCTGGTGGTTAGAGCAGCTGACTTTACCTTGATAGCAGGACAACTATATAAGATGGGACCAGATGAAATATTGCGCAGATGTGTCTTGGAGCATGATAAGCCATTGATTTTGGCTGAGGAACATTCTGGAGCAGCAGGAGGTCATTATGCAGGAAAATCTACGACACAGAAGATTCTGACAGCTGGATTGTGGTGGCCTACAATTCATAAGGATGCAAGAGAGTATTGCCACAGCTGCGATATCTGTCAGAGGACAGGCAAACCATCTAGGAGGGATGAGATGCCTTTGGTTCCACGGGTGACTTTACAAGCATTTGACAAGTGGGCTATTGGTTTTGTTGGACCAATCAATCCCCCTGTAAAGAAATCTGGAGCAAGATACATTATTACAGCAACTGATTACCTTACTCGTTGAGTCGAAGTTCAACCAGTCAAGGACTGTAGCACTGCTACAGCTACGAAGTTCATCTTTGATAATATATTTTTGAGGTTTGGATGTCCTAGAATTCTTATGAGTGATCAAGGATCACATTTTCTGAATAAGACTATTGAAGCATTGATCGAAGAATTTCAAGTATATCATCAGAAGAGTACTGCCTACCATCCTCAAGCAAATGGAACAGTCGAAGCCTTTAACAAGATTCTTGAGCACACTCTGACGAAGGTTTGCAATGTTAACAAAAATGATTGGGATCTTAGAATTCCAGTAGTATTATGGGCTTATAGAACCACTTGCAAGAAGTTGACAGGCCACACACCTTTTAGGCTGGTATATGGACAGGAAGCAGTTATGCCCATGGAGTACATTGTTCCTAGCCTCAGAATATATGCCTTCACAGAGATGGATAATCCAACCGTGTTAAATGAAATGCTGGTGAGGATACTGGAACTAGAAGAAGACAGATTCATTGCAGGTTTCCAGCAGCAAGTGCAGAAAGCTAGAGAAAAAGCATGGTATGATAGACACATTAAGAAGAAGCATTTCCAGAATGGTGATCTTGTGCTCTTGTATGACAGTAAATTCATGAAGTTCCCAGGTAAGTTCAAGACACATTGGAAAGGACCATACATAGTTCAGAAAGTTACCGATGGTGGTGCAGTTCAGTTACCTAAATTGAATGGAGAAATTTTTCCCTCCATGGTGAATGGAAGTAGATTAAAGAAGTATAGGGACAAGCCTGTACCCCCTGATCAGAAGTAATAGCAAGAAGAAGATTCTAAGTACCAAGAATAGTTGAAATTGGGTACTAGACTATAATAAAGTTGTTCTCAGAGAGCTTCAATAGATTGTTGAAAAATTTACGAAGTGTCGAAGGTTGGGGAAGAAAAGTCTGTCGTGGGTCGAAGTTCGAAGTTTTGTTGAGGCTTGTGTCAGGATGGGTCGAAGGTCAATATTGTGTCGAAGGTCCTTATTGTGGCGAAGCTGAAGTTAGTGGTTGTGTCGAAGATGAAAGGTGTGTCGAAGCTTAAAATGCGACCGTTGGAAAAAATCAGATTTGGCGGCGTCGGTACGTTAACTATATTAACTGCCTGTAATGATGAGATTTTGGGAAATCTAGCGCCGTTTGGACAAGATCTACCGCCGTTCGGTCAGATTTGGTGTCTTTAATGCACAATTATGGCATATTTGGTCATTGGATTCTATAATAAGACACCCAGGCCTGCGAATTTTGCATTACGCATTTTCTTGAGTTGAGTCCATGTCAGCTGATCACGAAGTCCAGGAATTGTTGAGAGAATTCAGACAGAGGGGTCTGCAGAACCTTATGAGAAATCCACCTGCATCTGCACCTCGCGAAGAAAATCCCCTAGCACCAAATCAGCCAATGCAGACACGATCAACCAGAAATAAATTTAAGGCAGAAGTTCGCTCTAAGTGGAACGAAGAAAGACACAAGCCATCAGGAAAGACACCGGAGGATCCCGATATGAATCCTGCTGGTTTTGCAGAGCTCCCACATGAAGGTTTTGAAGACTTTGGTGAGGATGAGAACATTGCATCACAGTTTCCACCATATCTTCCACCTATTCGACCAGGATTTCAGCCACCTTGGCGGACAGCCAAGTTCACGTTACGCACCCCTTCACTGCCACAGGGTGTGCAGTTGGTGAGAACGGAGGCAATTCGAGGGATGGGGTCACTGATAGATTTAGAAGGCCCAATGATTCCCATGACCATCATAAATATTACGAAGAGAAAGATGACGCCGAAATATATTTCGAGAAGGAAGATAGCAGAATGAGAGACGGTCATAGGGAACACAGGCATTCTGCTAAGGATGAAAGGATGAAGGATAGAGCAAGCCATGGCAGTGGTAGAAGTAGCAGAAGGGATGATGATGATGATAGGCATATAAGGGAGAAAGACGATAGGAGGATTAAAGATGATGCTTACAGAGATGCAGATGGATACAGAGCTCGACGGAGTGCAAAAGGAGATAGTGGAGAAGGAGCAAGCAGCTGAAGATATCATGCGCAGCCTCAACAAAAAATTTACTATCTTCGCCAACACGATTCTTCCACCAGAAAAGTAGCAAAGTGTCCCAGGACAGGACACTGGTGAGTCTTAGGGGCTTGTTGGTGCTCGGACCTTGAAGGTCCTTAATTTTGGCAACTCCGCGGTTTTGGTGCGAAGCTTGTAAGCGAAGTTGCGGTCCAAAATAGTCTTAGGGGTTTCGGGGTTGGGTCGAAGCCCCTCTTTTTGTAAATAACCCATGGTTTAAGCCCATGATATTGTAACAGTGCACTTGTATAAATAGGAACTTATGTAAAGGAGTCAAGAGGGTTTTTTGTGTATGATGACAATTTGATGCGAAGAAGCTAAGGTCTATTTTTGGGGTTAAGGCTAAGTCCCAGCTGAGTGCGCAGAGGGTTTTGGAAGAAAAGTTCTGCAGCTAAGTGCGTAGTTTTGGGTTGTTGAGAAGATCTGCAGCTAAGTGCATAGATCAGAACTGTGTGTTTGTAAATTCTTGAATATAAAATGCAGTTCTATGGACGTATCCCCTACACTGGGGGTGAACCACGTATATCTTGTGTTGTGGTGGTTCCTTTTAGTTTTTTGCTGTTATGTTTTATGCATTTGATAAGTAGATGAATGATAAAGTAAGATAGATTGCTAAGTATTAACTTCACTGTGAATTCCTAGTTAAGGGTTAAGTAAGAAACTATCTTTTTATCTAAACTGTGAATCTATTTAAGTGAATATCGAAGCTTTGTATTGTATTATTATTCTTTGTTAAGGCTAAAGGTATAGTAATATCCCTCTTTCGCCTGCAGAAACTTGATTCTACGACACCCTGTAGCTATTTCAGGTGAGACTGCAACCTGTTCGCAGGTTGTTGCCGAAAGGGCCAACACTATGGGTCTGTTTGTTGGTGCGAAGATAAAAGTATAAGAACTCAGGTCTACCCTAAGCCCAATAGAATATTACGAAGGGAATTTCCTAACAAATATTAGAAATGGGCTCTACCTTAATAAGTACTACGCTTGAGTTTCCATCTCGGGTTGGTACCTTGTATACTATTGTACATTTTTCAATATTTTTTGGTTTCCTTGTAGTGTCGCCAGTTTTTTGATATGCTTCCTATTGTTTGGCATTTGTCAATGGAGTCTTCAATATATTTAGGATTTGTGGATGATGCCAGACACCATATACAAAATCTAGCTTCTGTTGCTTGGGTTATTTATGCACATAAGGGTCAACTTGTGTCTTCAGGAGGAGTATTATGATCTAGGTACCCAGGTGCATGATGGAGACAATAGCTCAATTGTATGAATCAAGTACTGTTATGGCGAAAGGATATGAATAATAAGAAAAGAATGAAATACACTACACACAAAACCATACACACACACACACACACACAATATGCAAGAACTCGAGCCAATATCTGGTATTTAATTATTGCTCTATTACTTGCTTGTATATTACAATAATGTACATGCTTAAATAGATTGCTAAGAACAATTGGTTTTTCTTCCCGTTACATTCAATTACAAGAGAATTTGGAATGGTTCTATAATTTCAACCGTTACAAATTACTGGAAGACAAAGAGACAATCTGTCATAGTTCGTCATTCGGCGGTGTCGAAAATACATGTCAAGGTGTGAAACTTGTCGAACACGATGTTGAACTTGTCAAGGTGCAGAACTTGTCGAATTCGATATTGAACCTATCAAGGTCATGTCGCGGTCGATGTTGGAATCCATTATCTTTGACAAACAATGCCAACTGTTGGGTGGATCATACCTCCTTCCTTAAGAAAAAATGGTCCTCATTGTTTTCTCATATAGACGAGGAAACTTTTTGGTTAGTTTAGCAGAAGAGTACCATTTTCTTGTGCTAGAAGCTATACGACTTTAGCCATCCGAAATAGGGGAATTGCGTTCGTCTTTGTATGGTGTATTTTTCATTCCACAATGGTGTCGCGAGGAAGAGGCTCCTGAACATCTGGATGGAAATCTTCAGGTTCTGTTATCTGCAATTTATTTTGTTCCAACAGTGATGTGTGGTGTTTGTGCCAGAAATTGTTTCCAAGGCCAAAGAAACAAGCCAACACAATCTCAAGATAAAATCAATAAAGTAACTAGGTTTAGGGTTTCTGATGTATTTTCTTGGTTATGAACTTTGGGAACCAGCAGGGAATACACTCATGAGTAAAATGATAACTAAATCATAAGCAAAAGAATATAAAGATGCATAATATATTCAACAAGATTCAACAGAAACAGTATTGAAGTTCATTCATAAAAGACAAGCATCACCAGCATATAAACATAAACCAGTAATGAGTATATCAATTAAGCAACTAGACAAGTTGAACAATGAAGCCAACAAAGAAAATTAAGGATAAAAGTGTCATATATCTCATAGTTTCATCACCAAATGCATACAAGAGCTTTATACTTAACTCATGAACAAGTCTGCAGACCTCCTGAAGCTATCCCAAAAATCGAACCATTATTCAGTCCCTTTGTCCCTCTTTTATAATTACAAAGAATTAGTTCTATCCCCCCTTCATTAGTTCAAAATTGAAACTATACATCAGTTACATTAACTAACTAACTCAACTAATTGACTAAAAATAGCAAATCGGATTCCTGGCAAATATGGCGAATTTCTGGAAAATAGGTGTCAAAGAAGCTTCCATATTTCTCAATTGGTGACACCTGTGTAAAAACTAAGAGAGGGGTTTGTAAATGGTTCTGTGATGGACAAAAACCTCTCTTGGTTTTTAAAAATTCATCTCTAGTCAATCCGAATATTCCCCACAAACTGAACACTAAAACAGGAAAATATTAAATATTTAAAATCCCTGAAAAATAGGCTTCAAATATTAAACTAAATATTTCAAAAATTGACAGATGTTGCAAAACTGAGAGAGGTTTTTGTATATAGGTATCGTATAAACAAAAACCTCTTTTTGTTTTCAAAAATTCCTCTTCATTCTCTTGTGGTCGGCATTTTACTTCAATAACCCAAAACAGAAAAAAATGAGCAGAATTCTCAGTGATCTGTACATTTCACTGTAAATTGGATGCTGCTTTACTGTTATATATCTCCATAAGTGTTTACCAACAGAACAAATAACTTCCAACATGCTCTGCAAAATATAATTCATGTGTTTCCAAGCCTGCATGATTATGAATATTCAATTTGAGGTTATTGTTCATTTGAGCTGGCCACAGATTTCCTCCAGGGAAAAATTGAGTTTGCAGAGCTGTGAAAATTCTTACAACTCTTTTCTATTTTGTATGAAGTTTAAAAGTTGTTTGAATGATGACTGTACTCAGAATATGATTTGTGAGTCCACTATTCAACATGATGACCTTTTAAAACACTTCAATAATCTATGGGATCAAAAATAAAACAAAAAGTCTAAAGGCAAAAGCTCAAAATTTCACTTGAAAACTAAAAATATATTAAAGGAAGCAAAAAACCAAACTAAAGCAAATGAGTAACGTGGAATAAAATGCAAATCAAACAAAAATTGAAGAAACAAATTACTGACTTAACATCTGGCTCTAGCTGCGGGATGAAGTCCTTCCTGTGAGGCTTCAAGAACCTGTAGACCAGTGCCTTCTGTCACCAAAACTGCCTGCGTTTCTGCAAAACATCCATTGGGCTATGGAGTCTTTATTCAATCCTTCACACACTGATATATACAATGAAAATCAAATCTCTTTCTTTGAGGAACCTTCCATCTACTGAATCAAATCGAAATCCCATTTCCAATGTAACCAAGAAAAAATTTGATCAACCCACCAAAACATGTTTCCAACTCCATATATATATATAATCAGAAATATTGGAAAACATGAAGAGAAATGATCTAACAACTTATACTCACTTTCATCAAATGGTGTCTCTGAAATAACAGATTTATAACCTGGTAGTGACTCTAAATAATCTGCTATTGGATCATAAAAACTTCCATAAGTTACCTCCTCTTGCTCTATGAAAAACACAAGCTGTCCATAAGAATATTTTGTTCCATGAATATCAATCAGGCATTGGCGATAAAAGACATCAGGATCAGCCTGAATTTGCTTTGTAAATTTTTGAATAGTATCACAAATAATGTCAACACTTTGAACCTCCTTTTCCACACTGTCTTCAAATAAATGACTATCAGGCATTGGCTTTTGTTGTTCAAGAATAATAGACTGAATGCATTCTTGAATCTGCTGATCAGATTTTGACTTATCACACACCTCACAGATTTCTAGGTATTTCTTTTCAATTTCATCATCATATCTATTAAAAATTAGACCATCTTCATAATGATTTTGAACAGCAGATTTATCATAACCATGAATATAAACAACTTCTGAAAATTTTTGAATAGCTTGGCCTTCATCAATTTTAGTATCAAAACCAAAAGGAATAGAATCTATTTCATCACAGAATTCTTGTCTTGGAACCCTAATCTCTTCATCATAACAAGGAGCATTCTGAGAAATTTTGAAGGATGATGCTAAAGGTTCATCTTTTCCTTCAATACAAAGTTGATCTTTAACACAACAATGATTTTCAAAAGTTTGTTGAACTAGAGATTGATATTCAAAAGGATTTGCATTCAAACTGTTATTAAGGCTGTTGAAATCATTATGAGAATGTTCCAAACTATCTCTACTGATCTCATCACTTGAATAATCCTCAAACTGACCTAAAACAACAACTTGATTATCATAATGATCATGGCATTCTTCCTTTACTGCAGTATCTGAAAATGTTACCTTTTCATCTTCAACAAATTCTGAAACTTCAACTTCTTCATGACATGTTTTGAACCCTTGATTGTACTCATCATCATGGTTTTTTAAATCAGAAATTGTATGATAAACATCAACCTGTTCACAACAATCTTTTAAAAAGAGTTCAATTGAGAACAGATATTTACAATGTTTCCAAAATCATGTGTGGAATTCTTTCAGTGAGGAAATGCTAGCAGCGGGAAGAGAAAAATACCAATCTCGTGCATCTTGGTCAAGTGAATACATGAACATCTTCATGAGCACATCTTCATGCTGGATATTTAACTGGACCATACATTGATGAAATTTGATGAGGTGATCTGATGGATTATCCTCTTTGCTTTCTCTAAACCGTGGAAGACAATCTCCCCAAACATCCATAATAGGTACTGGATTTGGAAAACCTGGAATATCAAAAAAATTGAAAGGTGCAAACCTTCGAGCCACAATAGCTTCCATGGACTTTGGCCTATGCATCTTGAAATAGTGGAGTCACCAATTAATTTGTCAAGACAGATTTAGTTTCTTCTACTCAGAAAGAGAAAGGGGTGACAGTAGTTCAAATTAACTAGGGCTGCATAAAGCTAGGGATGACTAAAACCTTCTAATTCTTCCAACTCCTCTAGTAGCCACTGTATCAAACTTTGGTGAAAAATAGCCTTATAAAAGTGTTCTGGTTTAAGTTCACCTCTTAAAACCAGTAAAACTGATAAATATCCCAGGTAAAATGTGTCTTGAACTTCGTCCCCGACAACGGCGCCAAAGATGTTTGTGCCAAAAATTGTTTCCAAGGCCAAAGAATCAAGCCAACACAATCTCAAGATAAAATCAATAAAGTAACTAGGTTTAGGGTTTCTGATGTATTTTCTTGGTTATGAACTTTGGGAACCAGCGGGGAATACACTCATGAGTAAAATAATAACTAAATCATAAGCAAAAGAAGATAAATATTCATAATATATTCAACAAGATTCAACAGAAACAGTATTGAAGTTCATTCATAAAAGACAAGCATCACCAGCATATAAACATCAACAAGTAATGAGTATATCAATTAAGCAACTAGAAAAGCTAACAATGAAGCCAACACAGAAAATGAAGGATAAAAGTGTCATATATCTCATAGTTTCATCACCAAATGCATACAAGAGCTTTATACTTAACTCATGAACACGTCTGAACTCATGAACAAGTCTGCAGACCTCCTGAAGCTATCCCAAAAATCGAACCATTCTTCAGTCCCTTTGTCCCTCTTTTATAATTACAAAGAAGTAGTTCTATCCCCCCTTCATTAGGTCGAAATTGAAACTACCCAGCAGTTACATTATCTAACTAACTCAACTAATTGACTAAAAATAGCAAATCGGATTCCTGGCAAATATGGCGAATTTCTGGAAAATAGGTGTCAAATAAGCTTCCATATTTCTCAATTGGTGACACCTATGTAAACACTGAGAGAGATTTTTGTAAATGGGTCCGTGATGGACAAAAACCTCTCTTGGTTTTTAAAAATTCATCTCCAGTCAATCAGAAGCTTCCTTGCAAACTGAACACTAAAACAGGAAAATATTAAATATTTAAAATCCCTGACAAATATGCTTCAAATATTAAACTAAATATTTCAAACCTTGATAGCTGTTTCAAAACTGAGAGAGGTTTTTGTATATGGGTATCTTATAAACAAAAACCTCTTTTTTTTTTCATAATTTCCTCTTGATTATCTCGTGGTCGGCATTTTACTTCAATAACCCAAAACAGGAAAAAATGAGCAGAATTCTTAGTGATCTGTACATTTCACTGTAAACTGGATGCTACTTTACTGTTATATATCTCCATAAGTGTTTACCAACAGAACAAATAACTTCCAACATGCTCTGCAAAATATAATTCATGTGTTTCCAAGCGTGCATGATTATGAATATTCAATTTGAGGTTATTGTTCATTTGAGCTGGCCACAAATTTACTCCAGGGAAAAATTGAGTTTGCAGAGCTGTGAAAATTCTTACAACTCTTTTCTATTTTGTATGAAGTTTAAAAGTTGTTTGAATGATAACTGTACTCAGAATATGATTTGTGAGTCCACTATTCAACATGATGACCTTTTAAAACCCTTCAATAATCTATGGGATCAAAAATAAAACAAAAAGTCTAAAGGCAAAAGCCCAAAATTTCACTTGAAAACTAAAAATCTCTTAAAGGAAGCAAAAAACCAAACTAAATCAAATGAGTAACGTGGAATAAAATGCAAATCAAACAAAAATTGAATAAACAAATTACTGACTTAACATCTTGCTCCAGCTGCGGGATGAAGTCCTCCCTGTGAGGCTTCAAGAACCTGTAGACCAGTGCCTTCTGTCACCAAAACTGCCTGCTTTTCTGCAAAACATCCATTGGGCTATGGAGTCTTTATTCAATCCTTCACACACTGATATATAGAATGAAAATCAAATCTCTTTCTTTGAGGAACCTTCCATCTACTGAATCAAATCAAAATCCCATTTCCAATGTAACCAAGAAAAAATTTGATCAACCCACCAAAACTTGTTTCCAACTCCAAATATATATATAATCAGAAATATTGGAAAACATGAAGAGAAATGATCTAAAAACTTATACTCACTTTCATCAAATGGTGTCTCTGAAATAACAGATTTATAACCTGGTAGTGACTCTAAATAATCTGCTATTGGATCATAAAAACTTCCATAAGTTACCTCTTCCTGCTCTATGAAAAACACAAGCTGTCCATAAGAATATTTTGTTCCATGAATATCAATCAGACATTGGCGATAAAAGACATCAGGATCAGCCTGAATTTGCTCAGTAAATTTTTGAATAGTATCACAAATAATGTCAACACTTTGAACCTCCTTTTCCACACTGTCTTCAAATAAATGACTATCAGGCATTGGCTTTTGCTGTTCAAGAATAATAGACTGAATGCATTCTTGAATCTGCTGATCAGATTTTGACTTATCACACACCTCACAGATTTCTAGGTATTTCTTTTCAATTTCATCATCATATCTATTAAAAATTAGACCATCTTCATAATGATTTTGAACAGCAGATTTATCATAACCATGAATATAAACAACTTCTGAAAAATTTTGAACAGCTTGGCCTTCATCAATTTTAGTATCAAAACCAAAAGGAATAGAATCTAATTCATCACATAATTCTTGTCTTGGAACCCTAATCTCTTCATCATAGCAAGGAGCATTCTGAGAAATTTTGAATGATGATACTAAAGGTTCATCTTTTCCTTCAATACAAAGTTGATCTTTAACACAACAATGATTTTCAAAAGTTTGTTGAACTAGAGATTGATCTTCAAAAGGATTTGCATTCAAACTGTTATTAAGGCTGTTGAAATCATTATGAGAATGTTCCAAACTATCTCTGCTGATCTCATCACTTGAATAATCCTCAAACTAACCTAAAACAACAACTTGATTATCATAATGATCATGGCATTCTTCCTCTACTGCAGTATCTGAAAATGTTACCTTTTCATCTTCAACAAATTCTGAAACTTCAACTTCTTCATGACATGTTTTGAACCCTTGATTGTACTCATCATCATGGTCTTTTAAATCAGAAATTGTATGATAAACATCAGCCTTCTCACAACAATCTTTTAAAAAGAGTTCAGTTGAGAACAGATATTTACAATGTTTCCGAAAGCATGTGTGGAATTCTTTCAGTAAGGAAATGCTAGCAGCGGGAAGAGAAAAATACCAATCTTGTGCATCTTGGTCAAGTGAATACATGAACATCTTCATGAGCACATCTTCATGTTGGATATTTAATTGGACCATACATTGATGAAATTTGATGAGGTGATCTGATGGATTATCCTCTTTGCTTTCTCTAAACCATGGAAGACAATCTCCCCAAACATCCATAATAGGTACTGGATTTGGAAAACCTAGAATATCAGAAAAATTGAAAGATGCAAACCTTCGAGCCACAATAGCTTCCATGGACATTGGCCTATGCATCTTGAAATAGTGGAGTCGCCAATTAATTTTTCAAAACAGATTTAGTTTCTTCTCCTCAGAAAGAGAAAGGGGTGACAGTAGTTCAAATTAATTAGGGCTGTATAAAGCTAGGGATGACTGAAACCTTCTAATTCTTCCAACTCCTCTAGTAGCCACTGTATCAAACTTTGGTGAAAAATAGCCTTCAAAAAGTGTGCTGGTTTAAGTTCACCTCTTAAAACCAGTAAAACTGATAAGTATCCCAGGGAAAATGTGTCTTCAACTTCGTCCCCGGCAATGGCGCCAAAGATGTTTGTGCCAGAAATTGTTTCCAAGGCCAAAGAAACAAGCCAACACAATCTCAAGATAAAATCAATAAAGTAACTAGGTTTAGGGTTTCTGATGTATTTTCTTGGTTATGAACTTTGGCAACCAGCAGGGAATACACTCATGAGTAAAATAATAACTAAATCATAAGCAAAAGAAGATAAATATGCATAATATATTCAACAAGATTCAACAGAAACAGTATTGAAGTTCATTCATAAAAGACAAGCATCACCAGCATATAAACATAAACCAGTAATGAGTATATCAATTAAGCAACTATACAAGCTGAACAATGAAGACAACAAAGAAAATGAAAGATAAAAGTGTCATATATCTCATAGTTTTATCACCAAATGCATACAAGATCTTTATACTTAACTCATGAACAAGTCTGGACTCATGAACAAGTCTGCACACCTCCTGAAGCTATCCCAAAAATCGAACCATTATTCAGTCCCTTTGTCTCTCTTTTATAATTACAAAGAATTAGTTCTATCTCCCCTTCATTAGGTAAAAATTGAAACTACCCAGCAGTTACATTAACTAACTAACTCAACTAATTGACTAAAAATAGCAAATCGGATTCCTAGCAAATATGACGAATTTCTGGAAAATAGGTGTCAAAAAAGCTTCCATATTTCTCAATTGGTGACACCTGTGTAAAAAATGAGAGAATTTTTTGTAAATGGGTTGATGATGGACAAACAACTCTCTTGGTTTTTAAAAATTCATCTCCAGTCAATCACAATCTTCCTCGCAAACTGAACACTAAAACAGGAAAATATTAAATATTTAAAATCCCTGAAAAATAGGCTTCAAAGCTTAAACTAAATATTTCAAACCTTGATATATGTTACAGAACTGAGAGAGGTTTTTGTATATGAGTATCTTATAAACAAAAACCTCTTTTGGTTTTCACAAATTCCTATTCATTATCTCGTGGTCGGCATTTTACTTCAATAACCCAAAACAGGAAAAACTGAGCAGAATTCTCAGTGATCTATACATTTCACTGTAAACTGGATGCTGCTTTACTGTTATATATCTCCATAAGTGTTTACCAACAGAACAAATAACTTCCAACATGCTCTGAAAAATATAATTCATGTGTTTCCAAGCGTTCATGATTATGAATATTCAATTTGAGGTTATTGTTCACTTGAGCTGGCCACAGATTTCCTCCAGGGAAAAATTGAGTTTGCAGAGCTGTGAAAATTCTTACAACTCTTTTCTATTTTGTATGAAGTTTAAAAGTTGTTTGAATGATGACTGTACTCAGAATATGATTTGTGAGTCCACTATTCAACATGATGACCTTTTAAAACCCTTCAATAATCTATGGGATCAAAAATAAAACAAAAAGTCTAAAGGCAAAAGCTCAAAATTTCACTTGAAAACTAAAAATTTCTTAAAGGAAGCAAAAAACCAAACTAAATAAAATGAGTAATGTGGAATAAAATGCAAATCAAACAAAAATTGAAGAAACAAATTACTGACTTAACATCTGGCTCCAGCTGCGGGATGAAGTCCTTCCTGTGAGGCTTCAAGAACCTGTAGACCAGTGCCTTTTGTCAGCAAAATTGCCTGCTTTTCTGCAAAACATCCATTGGGCTATGGAGTCTTTATTCAATCCTTCACACGCTGATATATACAATGAAAATCAAATCTCTTTCTCTGAGGAACCTTCCATCTACTGAATCAAATCGAAATCCCATTTCCAATGTAACCAAGAAAAAATTTGATCAACCCACCAAAACTTGTTTCCAACTCCAAATATATATATAATCAGAAATATTGGAAAACATGAAGAGCAATGATCTAACAACTTATACTCACTTTCATCAAATGGTGTATCTGAAATAACAGATTTATAACCTGGTAGTGACTCTAAATAATCTGATATTGGATCATAAAAACTTCCATAAGTTACCTCCTCCTGCTCTATGAAAAACACAAGCTGTCCATAAGAATATTTTGTTCCATGAATATCAATTAGGCATTGGCGATAAAAAGACATCAGGATCAGGCTGAATTTGCTCTGTAAATTTTTTAATAGTATCACAAATAATGTCAACACTTTGAACCTCCTTTTCCACACTGTCTTCAAATAAATGACTATCAGGCATTGGCTTTTGTTGTTCAAGAATAATAGACTGAATGCATTCTTGAATCTGCTGATCAGATTTTGACTTATCACACACCTCACAGATTTCTAGGTCTTTCTTTTCAATTTCATCATCATATCTATTAAAAATTAGACCATCTTCATAATGATTTTGAACAGCAGATTTATCATAACCATGATTATAAACAACTTCTGAAAATTTTTGAATAGCTTGGCCTTTATCAAATTTAGTATCAAAACCAAAAGGAATAGAATCTAATTCATCACAGAATTCTTGTCTTGGAACCCTAATCTCTTCATCATAACAAGGAGCATTCTGAGAAATTTTGAAGGATGATGCTAAAGGTTCATCTTTTCCTTCAATACAAAGTTGATCTTTAACACAACAATGATTTTCAAAAGTTTGTTGAACTAGAGATTGATCTTCAAAAGGATTTGCATTCAAACTGTTATTAAGGCTGTTGAAATCATTATGAGAATGTTCCAAACTATCTCTACTGATCTCGTCACTTGAATAATCCTCAAACTGACCTAAAACAACAACTTGATTATCATAATGATCATGGCATTCTTCCTTTACTGCAGTATCTGAAAATGTTACCTTTTCATCTTCAACAAATTCTGAAACTTCAACTTCTTCATGATATGTTTTGAACCCTTGATTGTACTCATCATCATGGTTTTTTAAATCAGAAATTGTATGATAAACATCAGCCTGCTCACAACAATCTTTTAAAAAGAGTTCAGTTGAGAACAGATATTTACAATGTTTTCGGAAGCATGTGTGGAACTCTTTCAGTGAGGAAATGCTAGCAGCGGGAAGAGAAAAATACCAATCTTGTGCATCTTGGTCAAGTGAATACATGAACATCTTCATGAGCACATCTTCATGCTGGATATTTAACTGGACCATACATTGATGAAATTTGATGAGGTGATCTGATGGATTATCCTCTTTGCTTTCTCTAAACCGTGGAAGACAATCTCCCCCAACATCCATAATAGGTACTGGATTTGGAAAACCTGGAATATCAAAAAAATTGAAAGGTGCAAACCTTCGAGCCACAATAGCTTCCATGGACATTGGCCTATGCATCTTGAAATAGTGGAGTCGCCAATTAATTTGTCAAGACAGATTTAGTTTCTTCTCCTCAGAAAGAGAAAGGGGTGACAGTAGTTCAAATTAATTAGGGCTGCATAAATCTAGGGATGACTGAAACCTTCTAATTCTTCCAACTCCTCTAGTAGCCACTGTATCAAACTTTGGTGAAAAATAGCCTTCAAAAAGTGTGCTGGTTTAAGTTCACCTCTTAAAACCAGTAAAACTGATAAGTATCCGAGGGAAAATGTGTCTTCAACTTCGTCCCCGGCAACGGCGCCAAAGATGTTTGTGCCAGAAATTGTTTCCAAGGCCAAAGAAACAAGCCAACACAATCTCAAGATAAAATCAATAAAGTAACTAGGTTTAGGGTTTCTGATGTATTTTCTTGGTTATGAACTTTGGGAACCAGTAGGGAATACACTCATGAGTAAAATAATAACTAAATCATAAGCAAAAGAAGATAAAGATGCATAATATATTCAACAAGATTCAACAGAAACAGTATTGAAGTTCATTCATAAAAGACAAGCATCACCAGCATATAAACATAAACCAGTAATGAGTATATCAATTAAGCAACTAGACAAGCTGAACAATGAAGCCAACACAGAAAATGAAGGATAAAAGTGTCATATATCTCATATTTTCATCACCAAATGCATACAAGAGCTTTATACTTAACTCATGAACAAGTCTAAACTCATGAACAAGTCTGCATACCTCCTGAAGCTATCACAAAGATCAAACCATTCTTCAGTCCCTTTGTCCCTCTTTTATAATTACAAATAAGTAGTTCTATATCCCCTTCATTAGGTCTAAATTGAAACTACCCATCAGTTACATTAACTAACTAACTCAACTAATTGACTAAAAATAGTAAATCGGATTCCTAGAAAATATGGTGAATTTCTGGAAAATAGGTGTTAAAGAAGCTTCCATATTTCTCAATTGGTGACACCTGTGTAAAAAAGGAGAGAGGTTTTTGTAAATGGGTCCGTTATGGACAAAAACCTCTCTTGGTTTTTAAAAAATAATCTCCAGTCAATCAAAATATTCCCCTCAAACGGAACACTAAAACAGGAAAATATTAAATATTTAAAATCGCTGAAAAATAGGCTTCAAATATTAAACTAAATATTTCAAACCTTGACAGCTGTTGCAAAACTGAGAGAATTTTTGTATATGGGTATCTTATAAACAAAAACCTCTCTTTTTTTTCAAAAATTCCTCTTCATTAGCTCGTGGTTGGCATTTTACTTCAATAACCCAAAACTGGAAAAGCTGAGCAGAATTCTCAGTGATCTGTGCATTTCACTGTAAACTAGATGCTGCTTTACTATTATATATATCCATAAGTGTTTACCAATAGAACAAATAACTTCCAACATGCTCTGCAAAATATAATTCATGTGTTTCCAAGCCTGCATGATTATGAATATTCAATTTGAGGTTATTGTTCATTTGAGCTGGCCACAGATTTCCTCCAGGGAAAATTTGAGTTTGCAGAGCTGTGAAAATTCTTACAACTCTTTTCTATTTTGTATGAATTTTAAAAGTTGTTTGAATGATGACTGTACTCAGAATATGATTTGTGAGTCCACTATTCAACATGATGACCTTTTAAAACCCTTCAATAATCTATGAGATCAAAAATAAAACAAAAAGTCTAAAGGCAAAAGCCCAAAATTTCACTTGAAAACTAAAAATCTCTTAAAGGAAGCAAAAAAACAAACTAAAGCAAATGAGTAACGTGGAATAAAATTCAAATCAAACAAAAATTGAAGAAACAAATTACTGACTTAACATGTGGTATGTTTGAAGTATATACACATTAAATATTGGATGCAGACCCAGGCTTGAATAAATGTCGAGCTGGAAAGCGTTTCCTCCAATATACTTAAGAATAGTGTACGGATCTGTTATCACATATATATTGCAGTTGGGCTACCATGATGCAACATATAGATTGGTCTCTTTATTTTTCCAAGCTATCCACTCAGATAGGATTTTAGCATGGATCTTTTCATCCTCAACCATTTCAGAGCCTTGTTAGAAACATTTCCTTACCATGACTGATATTTCCTTGAACATTGAGAGGATTTAAGTGGTGACCTAGTTCATTTCAGAAGAGTAGCAAATAATATATGGTACACAGTTACAGAGGGGCTTATTAGATGGAGACATGTATATGGTGAGACACGTATATGGTTCCTTGGTGCATTTTTTCTCTTTGATGTATGTTAAACACCTAGGCTTGTTATGTTAGGATGATCATGGTGACTCATGCTTAAATTTACATATGTATTAATGCTTGAACCTGTGTTATGAATGATGCAAGAGTCTAATGTTGAAGGATATTGTCTATTCCATTATTTACACAAATCCTAAACCTTAGTGATATGTTAATTCCATGTATCACTTGTCCCCATCCATCCACTTCATTTGTATTTGTTGTTCTTCTCCCATGACCTTGGTTGATTGGGAATTGTGAGATTGAAGATCATTTCCCGATCTTGACCCATGTGCATAATAGACTCCATGTTTTTATGTGTCTCTGGCTATGAAGTATGTGGCTTGACAAGTAGGGATAAGTTCACTGGGTAGTCTTCCTTTAGTCGTCAAAATAAGTGCTCCACCCAACAGTGTCTTTAGACACTAAAACATCAGAATGCATAAACATTATATCTAAATGATGAAAAGTATGAATGTTAAAAAGTAGTTAGTGGCCAAAGGATGAGCACTGATTCCTTGTATAGTGTTAGGCTCATTTTCCCTCCACAAGGGCAACAGTGTGAGGCAAACTCATCAGGGCTATGGATGCTCATTGGCAGTGGGTGTAGGCCTTAGTCATTACTGGATCCCATAAGGCTTTCCATGGAACCTGCCTTTGTAGGATTTATACCATCTTATGTGAAATAAAAATTTATTGAAAACGTCAATGGTTAAAGGATGAGCGCTCATTCATTGTATAGTGTTCAGCTCATTTTCCCCTGCAGGGAAACAGGGTGAGACTAACCTGCAAAGGTTGTGTATTTGTCATTTACTGGAGCCTAGAAGGATTTATAGGGAACATACCTTTGAAAATTGACCAATATTCCAAAGTAATGAAATGAAAAACTTTCTAGAGTTTGAAGGAAACAAGCCCAAGTACTTTATCCATTTGTGAGACACCACCATTCCCCATTCCTATTTGACATGCATATGTCATTTTAGTTGAGTGTAGTTGTTATCATTCAGAGAGATCACATTGTAAAACCCAACAAGAGGTCATCACCCATTACTTAGACTATTTTTTCATCCTCACCCAGCAATAGAAAATGGTTTAAGCTTTGTAAGTATGCCATACACAAGGGACTTCCAGAAGGTTCAGTGATTCTTCTAGTACACAGGTATATCTTATTGGTTGTTATATTATATTTGTCACCATGATTCTAAATAACATGATTAAATTTGGGTTTTAATTTACATCTTGGAGCATTTCTTACACTGGATGCATGTAGGATCATCTTGTCTCATTATCTCATCTACAATTTGGGTACTTTGACCTGGTTAACCTAGTTGACTAAGTCAAACATGGTTTCCAATGCAGTGGCTCAAACAAAAACATTGCCTATATTTATTCCAGACATGCCCAGGACCAGTACCACGGTTTCAATTTTCATAGTTTGTCCTCAGATTGCACGATAAGTGATTATTATCAATTTATTATTGGCCCAATTATATTATTATTGCAGTGATTTTGGTTCTTCTACAGAACCACAGTGTTCCATGGGGTATGAGCAGTCACTTATACCATTCTTCTATGTCTCCAAATACTTCGGTACAGTCAATTTTTCCAAGTTCTCAGCCTGAAGGAATATATGCTGAATTTTATGATTTTCGGAGGTTGTATCACTAGAAAATGAACTAGGAAATTACTGAGAAAAAAATCGATTTTGCTAGGGAAGTCAAGGAAATTGTAGGAAATTCATCCAGTTGATGTGTTATGGCTATCTAGAAAATTCTTCAATAGTTTTCATCAACATTTGGTCATGGACTATTTTATTTTGGCTTAGCCAGTGAGGACGTTCCTTTTTGGCGAGGAAGCCATGAATTTGTATTACCGTTTCCCTATCTTGCTGCTAGTAGTCACAATTATTATAACCATGATACCCCAACCCCTTGTTTATCTAATGTGGGATTTACCAATGAACCAGTAATTATACCTGTGAAAATATGATTCACAACAATATCTAGGAGCTAAGAGAATCCTCACAACTCAATAATTTCACAAATTTTGCATAAAATAGCGAAAAGAGCAAAATTAACATATAGATATGGTGCCAATAACCGAGTTTCTTGTTACTATCCAACATATAAATATGGCTGGAGCATGAATATGATATAATAGGATAAAATCATTATCCTTTGGAGGAAAATTGGTGGCATACCTGTGGCAGGATTAGATTAGACCTCAAACCCCCCTAGGTTGACCAATGGGCTCCCAAACCACCTCAAACTGTCACAAATGGTCATGTGAACAAGGGTGAAGCATGTTAGGACATAAATAAGGGTATCCTAGGAGTTTTGGAGTGCATGGGTAAGTTGGAGTATCTCTAGGAAGCATTTAATGGTCCAAAAGAGCAGAAAACACTCAAATACAATGCATGGGCACCTTTGGTCAAACCAGTTCCCTATTTTAAGGAGTGGGAGTGCCCCAAGAAAAAAAATATCATTAATGAGGGTGCATGATCTCCTGAATGATCAAATGTGGGTGCCTGGGTGCATTAATTAGTCGAAAACCCCCCAAATACCTTAGGAGACCAACATAACCAGGCTTTAAACAATACAACATGAGTAAAAAACAAATGAAGGTGTGTCCTAGGTGGTATGTTACCATGGTACTAAGTGGTATGATTCTCTAACAACCCTCCTTAATCGTGGATTTGTGTAACCACATAAAAAATTGAGGCCTTGGCAACTAAGGCTCAAGTCACTTCTTACAAAAAATTATTTGTCCATATAACCAAGGTAAGAAGGAAAACCACATGGGAGCAAAAAATCCCCTATAAAATGGAAATGGAGAAAAATATGAAAGTGAATATTAGTCATCACCATGTTTCACCCACTCCAAGGAGTGGTCTCAAATAGGTGAATTTGTTCTCTATGAAGATCTTGGTGAAGATGTCAACAGTCTGCTCTGTATATATGACTTACTACAATGATATCACCTGCTCATGCACCAAGATCCGTATGTAGTGCAAGTGTATCTCAATTTGCTTGGTCCTCTGTCTCTTTATTTTACCTTATTATATCTTTATTGCACTTTGATTATCACACCAAATGATTGTGGGTGAATCAAATGTAAAACCAAGTTCTCTAAGAATGTCTTGTAACCACACACATTATGTAGTTGCATTCACTGCTCCTCTGTACTTGGCCTTGGATGATGAAAGGGATATAGTGTGATGTTTCTTGCTTGACCAGAATATGGGATCATGTGCAAGCATTAATACATAACTTGAAATGGAATTTCTATCAATGGAATCTCCAACCCAATCAGAATTAGTGAATCCAACTAGTTCTAGTGGAGAACTAACAACATAATGTATCCCGAAGTGTTTGGTTCCTTGTGTTAGGATATTTAGACACTTAGGAGTTAGTTAAGATCAACTTGTGTACTATATCCGTTAGGTAAAAGTGTGTTTCTTTAGTATGCATTTGTAAATATTCTAATCCGATGGTCATGATATGTTCTAGACATAGAGTGATCCGACGGTTCAACTTCTCTTAGATCATACCTACCATTGATCCGTGGCTTAACACCCGATTGGTCTATGATATCTATTTAAAGAGAATAGAGGGTCCTTGGCTAGTTGATAGATTATGAGAAGCTCATGTAATTTTCTTTCTTTTGCATAATAAATTGCTCCAAGTAGCTATTTGGTTGGGGCCGTGGACTGTTTCCCTCTCGAGGGTTTTAACCACGTGACAAACATTGGTGTATTAATTTGTGATTCATTTGTGTAAAGTGGTTTCTCTTGGTGTTCAGTCCTTTGGGAGTACCCTATGTACCCTAACATGGTATCAGAGCTTTTATGAAGAGTCGCTTTCAGGTTGATCAAGATCTGGAACCGGTGTTGCTGAAACTTTGAAAGGGTTTCTAGTTATAGATTTTCTATGCATTTTTGGCCTATGGGAGCTGTTCCATTGCGTCTAGAGTTTCGTTTCCATTTGGAAATAGTTTTCATTTCACCGAAAACCGTTTCCGGTTGTTCCAGAAACACCCATTTTGGAAAATCTGAAGGTATAAAGTTACAATGACGAATTTGTTTTATTTTTTTAAAATCTCTCATATTTTATCAGTCTTATTATTAGATCTTGGAATAATTAACAATGCAGATACATCTGGGAAATCCTTATTGTCCCAACAGAGAAAAAAAAAATTCCAAGCCTCCCAAGAAACAAAATTTTCACAATAATAAGCCAAACAACAAGGGTCCTAAACCCTCTCAGTCCGCTCCTTCTTTAAAAAATGACAAAGGATCAAAGCAAAAAGGAAAGAAGACTAAGAGTCATTTCAATTTTTGTGGGAAAGATAATCATGATGAATCTAAGTGTTTTAAGAAGATGGCAGCCTTGGAAGCAGCAATGAAGAAGCACCACATCAGCCTAGATTCGTCTTCAGAATCTAACTCTCATGGATATGCACTTTGTGCTTCTAGTTACTCTTATACTGCATCTTCCTCTTCTACTTCAATTGAATGGCTCATTGATTCTGGAGCATCTTATCATATGGCTAAGGATAAAGCCATGTTTTCTACTATGCATGAATGTAACACCAAACAAATATTTGTTGGTGATGATAGATCTCTAAGTGTTGTAGGATCTGGAACAGTTCCAGTAGAAAATGGTCATTTCAGTGATGTACTATGTGTTTCAAAAATTTCATGCAATTTGTTATCAGTTTATCAAATTACCAAGTGAAGGTAAAACTGTGACGTTTACATCTCACCAAGTTGTAATCAAGGATTTTAAAAATCCTCAAAATGTCCTTGCTACTGGAACTGTTGATGATATTAGCAGGTTGTACAAATTTAACAACTTTGGGTCGTCACCTTTTCCTTCAGTTTTTGTTGCTCATAGTGATAACTTGAGCAAACTTTGGCATGAGTGATTTGGTCACTTAAATTATCGCTCATTGCAACAACTATGTAAAGACAATATGGTGACTAGTCTTTCGTTGGTATCTTGCAAGGATGGTGTTTGTTCTGGTTGTGTACTCGAAAAACATCATCGGGACAGTTTTGACAAACGTGCCTCTTGGCACGCCTCAGTTCCCTTGGAGCTTATGCATAGTGACTTGTGTGGCACTCTTCCATCTGCTTCCTTTTCTGGTTTCAAATATTTCTTAACTTTCATTGATGACTACTCCAGACACACTTGGGTTTACTTCCTAAAACTTAAGAGCGAAGTATTTAACATGTTCTTGGCCTACAAGGCCCTTGTTGAAAAACAATCTGGTCATCAAATTATTAAGTTAAGATCTGGCAATGGAGGAGAATATGTTAACAACAAGTTCACTACTTTTTGCACTGAACAAGGAATCCAACAACAACACACTGTTCCATATACACCACAACAAAATGGTGTAGCTGAATGGAAGAACCACACTTTAAAAGAAATGGCTAATTGTATGATCCAATCTAAGGGACTAAGTATTCAATATTGGGCTGAGGCCATAAATTGTGCAAATTACATAGTTAATGTCACACCCACTAAAGTTTTACAGGGTATAACACCGGAAGAAGCATGGAGTAAAATTAAACCAGATGTAAGTCACTTTCGTGTGTTTGGTTATGAAGCAAGGGCTCACATTCCGGATGAAAAACGAAAAGCATTGCAGCCTAAAAGTGAAAAGTGCATATTTGTTGGATATTCTGAAGATGTAAAAGGTTATAAACTTCTTCAGCCACATTCTCATGATATAATCATTAGAAGAGATGTTAAATTTGATGAAAATCTCTTGGCCTACGAACCTAACTTGGCGGGTGTGCCATCTTTGGCCTGCGAGTCTGATTCGGCGATTGTGCCTTCTTCTTCTTCTTCTTCCAGCTTCCTTGATAGGTTTCCAACTCCAGTTTCTGATGATGATAGTGAGAATGAAAATCCACCTCCGCCTGCTCATGTTCCTTGAATTGCACTAGCACCAATACTTCCTCGATGGGTCCGTTCAACATGTGAAGCAGCTGGTGATCTTGCCGATGATCCTAGAGATCAACGTCAAACATGTTCTCAGTTTCAACAAGCCTCTTCTCTTTTGGCTTAATTTTCCGAAAATCATGATCCAGAAACTTTTGCAGAAGCTTCAGGAAATCCAGATTGGGATGCAGCTATGGATGAAGAATATTGTTCCTTAATGGCGAACGATACTCGGGATCTTGTTCCTCTTCAAAAAGGAAGAAAACTTGTCAGATGTAAATGGGTCTACAGAATTAAGTATGCATCAGATGGAAGTGTTGAAAGACTTAAGGCAAGGTTAGTTGCCAAAGGTTTTTCCCAAGTTGAAGGGATTGACTACAATGAAACCTTTTCCCCTTAAGCAAAAATGAACTCCATCTGCCTTGTTCTTTCCCTTGCAGCCTTACATAACTAGGAATTCCATCAAATAGATGTCAAGTATTCCTTCTTACATGGTGATTTACATGAGGAAATTTACATGGAACAACCTCCTAGATATGTTTAGAATAAATCTAGCCTTGTTTGTCTCCTTAAGAAATCCTTATATGGCCTTAAGTAAGCTCCTAGAGCTTGGTATGCCAAAATGGAGAACTTTCTCCTTGACACTGGTTTTTCTAGATGCCATTCTGACCCCAATTTATATACCAAGAAAGTAGGAAACCATCTCATCATACTTGTTCTTTATGTTGATGATCTTATCCTTACTAGTAGTGACCCTAAACTTATAACCCATGTGAAATCCAGTCTTAAGCAAAATTTTGAAATGTCAGACTTAGGACATTTGCATTATTTCCTTGGTCTCCAAGTCTTGCAAACCAAAGAAGGAATCTTTATTTCCCAGTCTAAGTCTTTTTGTGACCTTCTTCGTCGCTTCCACATGGAAGATTGTAAACCAGCCCCTTCTCCCTTCTAGTCTGGAGTCAAACTTTCTGCCACTTGTACTTCCCCTGAAGTAGATTCCACCTTGTATCGTCAGCTTGTTGGTAGTATTTTATACTTGACTCATTCCCGTCCTGACCTTTCCTTTGCCATTGGTCGTGTTTCCCATTATATGCAAACTCCTCATGAAAGTCACTAGAAAGCAGCAAAAAGAATACTTTGATATATTCGAGGTACAATTCAGTTTTGGATTCATTACAGTACAGGGGGGAAACCTTTGTTGGTTAGTTTCATTGATTCATATCGGGACGATGATCCTGATCATCGAAAGTCTACTGCAGGTTATGTTTTCAGTCCGAGATCTGGACCTATCACTTGGGCTTGTAAGAAACAACAAGCTCTTGCTCTTTCTTTAGTACAAGCAGAATATCGAGCCGTAGTTAATGCCAGTCAGGAAGCTTTATGGCTTCAACAAATCCTTTCAGAGTTTGGATTCGAGCAACAGCAACCTACTCCACTTTGGTGAGAAAATCAAAGTGCCATCAAGCTTTCCAAAGATCCAGTTCTACATCAGCATAGCAAACACATTGAGCTACACATGCACTTCATCAGAAATCTTGTTCATGATCGTATTATTGAAGTGCTCTATTTCCCTATAGATGATCAAGTTTCAGACATCTTCACCAAGTCTCTTACAGAGGCGAAGTTTTCTAAACTTCGATCTATGTTAGGAGTTTAGGAATGTGTCCTTAAGGGGGGATAGGCTCTAATGCCTCCTTCCTTCTCCTAATAGTGTCACTTTTTTAAATCCTTCAATCCTATCCCAAGTTGTTCTTAAGGAGGGATGTTAGGATATTTAGACACTTAGGAGTTAGTTAAGATCAACTTGTGTAATATATCCGTTAGGTAAAAGTGTGTTTCTTTAGTATGCATTACTATGCATTTGTAAATATTCTAATCCGACGGTCATGATATGTTCTAGACATAGAGTGATCCAAAGGTTCAACTTCTCTTAGATCATACCTACCATTGATCTGTGGCTTAACACCCAATTGGTCTATGATCTCTATTTAAAGAGAATAGAGGGTCCTTGGCTAGTTGATCGATTATGAGAAGCTCATGTAATTTTCTTTCTTTTGCATAATAAATTACTCCAAGTAGCTATTTGGCTGGGGCCGTGGACTGTTTCCCTCTCAATGGTTTTAACCATGTGACAAACATTGGTGTATTGATTTGTGATTCATTTGTGTAAAGTGGTTGCTCTTGGTGTTCGGTCCTTTGGGAGTACCCTATGTACCCTAACACCTTGCACATAATTAAAGATCCTTTTAGAAGCCTTCCAATATATCTCATGAGGATACTTCATATACCTTGCAAAAAACCCTACTGCATAATCCAAATTAGGTCAAGAGTGTGTGAGATACAACAAGTTCCCAACTAGTTGTTTGTACAGTGAGTTGTCCACCAAAGGAGATGAACCAAAATCACCTATTTTTACTCCTGAAAGGAAGGGACACTTGGGTTCCTTACATTCGGCCATTTTGAACTTAAATAATAGGTCTGTAGCACGCTTTTATTGGATGACCATAATACCTGCATCATATTTCTCAATCTCCAAGCCGAGAAATTGTTTCAAGAATCCAAGGTTAGTCATTGAAAACACATTGTGCAATGAAGACTTAATTGAACCTATATAAGCAATGCAGCTTACACTGATCATAATATCATCAAAATAAAATACTATGATATGAAATGAGTCATCTAAATTTTTTATATATACATTAGGATCATATTTTCATCTTTCAAAGACTTGTGATAGAAGAAAGTTGTCCATATTGGCATACCAAGCCTTGGGGGTTTACTTGAGGCCATAAAGAGGATTCTTCAACCTACAAGAAAGTGAAGGATATTGAAGGAAACATTCAGGGTGTTGCTTATAAATATCCTCTTGAATTTCACCATGAATAAAATCACTCTTCACATCCATGTGGTTCACCTCCCATCGCTTAGATGCAGCAATGACTGAAACTAGCCTGATAGAGTCCATTTTTGCAACTAGTGCAAATGTATCTATATAATCCAATCCATGGAATTGAGAAAAGCCTTTGGAAACCAACCTCACCTTATACTTCGTATTGAAACCATCACCATCCATATTGTTTCTATAAACCCACTTACAATTCACTAGTTTCCTCTTGGAAGGTAGAGGAACCAACTCCCAAGTTTCATTGTCTTGCAAATACTTGAAATCTTCTTGCATGTATTTTTACATCTTGGATCATGTGATGCTTCCTCATATGACTGAGGATCAGATCCAACCATCATAAATCACCTCTCTGGAATATTTGAATCACAAGTGGAGAAATCATTGTGAAACTAAGATCTAGTCTTCCTAGAGCTAGTGGGTCTAGTCCATCAAGATCACTAGCTTCTTGTATGGTTTTCTCAGCCCATTTCAGCCTTATGGGTGAGTCGTGATCTGTATGCATGTCATCATATTCATATTCCATATCAGAATCAGAAAAATCAAAGAAATAATCATAACTTACATAATCATTTAGTGGAGGGTGTGAGCAATCCCCCTTGACTAGTTCGATCTCCTGCATGGGCTCTTCTTCGAACTGTACACTTCTCTCAATGAAGGTTTTATGAGATGAGGGATAAAAGAGCTTGTATCCCTTTTCATATTCATCATTTCCAACCATTATGGACTCCTTTCTTTGAGGTTTCAAATCCTTTCTCTTCTCGAGAGGAATTCTAGCCCAAGCCTTTGAGCCAAAAACCATGAAAAGAGAAACATTCGGCTTGCAACCACTCCAAGCCTCAAAAGGAGTTTTCTCATCCAATTATTTTTGTGGAAATATATTATTAACGTATGTATAACAATTGATATATTAATCCCATATATTAGGTGACAAAGGCTTATCCTCCAACATGCATGTGGCCATCTCCTTCAATGCTCTATTCTTGCGCTCTGCCACACCATTTTGTTGAAGTGTGTAAGGCACATAATGTTGCATTTGACTATCATTTTCCTCACATAGATGTTGTAGGTTATTATTGACATATTCCTTTCCATTATCAATCCTTAAGACCTGTTATCCACTAAGTTTCACTTAGGGTATCTTTCAAGTGAGCCACCAAGGCTCTGAACAAATCAATGTTCTTACTCAATGCTCAGGAAGTTCCATGGTTTCATTAGGGCCAGTTGTGGTCCCTTGTTTCACATGTTCACACCCCCTCGTGGGAATTGCAATAAATGACATAAAATTATGGTTTATTTTTGTAGATGTATTGGCCTTATTAGGACTTGTTCATCAAAGTCATCATCCTCGAGTGTTTTTTCCCTCGTCAATTATGTGATGCTTTTTTAAGCAACATATAATTTTTGAGTTTTTCACTCAAAATACTCCAAAGCCAGGATGGTGAAATTGGTTATTGTGGATTAAAAGGTTATTAAATACTAGGGTCTATGTATTATACCATGCTAATAATATTCCTAAAGTTTCATGGACATGCATTAAGTCTTTCATAGGATTTTTTAATTTTCATATTTTTAATAAAATCATCGATAAGATGCATTTTAATTGTAAAAGTTCAAAAGGTCATAAAATTGGGCCTAGGGAACCAATTTTCTCATTGGGATGCTTGTTTTTGGACCCAGATATCGCACTAAACCCCTAAACCCACTTTTGAGAGTCAAATTAGTAATTTTCAATTATTAATTTTGATTTTCTCTCCAAAATGACTCATAGGGTCAAATAAATGGGAAAATTAGAGAAAATCCAATTCCTAAATCAAAGGTGTCTTGTCTGGGACTTGTCTCTGAGGTGTGAAAGTTTCTGAGGATATTTTCTAGGAAATTTATGAGGATAGAGGAGTATCTTCCACCATCAAAAGAGGGGCTCCAACTAACTTCCATAAAATGGGGGCGAATTCTCTGATGGAGGGTGGTTTTGCCACTTGGATGAAGTGGTTAGAGGAGGTAAAGGCTTCCCAAACCAAGTGGGATACCTCAATATAGGTGGAATAATTCCCTCCCATTAACTCAAACCTCCTCCTACAATTATCTGAACCCCCAAAACCACCTCACACTTAGAAAATTCGCCCCCTTGGGATTTGAGCTTTTTTTTTGCTATAAAACAGGGTTTTGCTCCTCAATGAGGAGGATGTATTGAACCTATACTCATTGTATTGTTATTATTTAATTTTGATTAATAATATTGAAGTATTTTTAGGCTCATGGTGGCATTGTCTCATGCTTATGCAAATTGGATAATTTCTTAGATGATATTGAGCTAAATCAGGCTTTCTTTTTCTTGTCAAGTTTGGTAGTATTGATCTAGCTTCTTTTGGATGAAAATTTTCTGTTGTCAATTTGTTAATTTATGTTTTATTTTTAGAATATTCTAGGAGTAATAGATTGTACTCGGTTGTACATATATTATCCTTGTCTTTCATGATGGAATGTACTAGATTAACCATGCTTGTTTGAAGTATTTTCTAGTTTTTGCAGGTTGCGTTAGGTGAAAGGATTTTGGATCTCAGTTGCATCCACCTTATTTTGCATTACATTATATCAGCTGCTGTATAATGTATTTTTCCCCGGATATGCTTCTTCTCTTTCACATTTTTCAATATCAGGGCTTAAGGACCTATCTCTCCTCTCTCTAAAATTCAAATCTTTCTCACTTGCCGGTTCTTTGTGTTTGAAAAATTTTAGATCTGAAAAGTTTGATATTAAAATATGATTTTTTTAAGAATATATGTATAATATCTAAAATTTCTTTAAATTATCATGTCAAACTAGATCTAGATCACACTTAAAGTGCTTGTTTTCATAAAAAAAATCACAAATTTTCAAGTACTTGAGTAGTATAAGATCTAGTACTTTTATTTGATCCATTCATAGGATTATAAATAAATATATTTCTTGTTTTTATCAGGTCTGATAAAAAGGAGAAGGAAACGCAACCGAAAATCAAACGTTTCATCATCTAGAGTACTCGAAATCCTTCCTTCTTCCCTCTTCTTCATTCCTATTTTCTTCCAAAGAGTGTGTAATCCTTTTGATCCATTTTAAAGGGTCAAATGGTATTTTATTTTCTTATTTCATCATTTTGTAAATTCCATAAATAAAGAAAGAAAGTGGGATACACAATGCCCACACTCCATCCCCCTTGAGGGGATTCACAGTTTCTTTCATGGTTTGCATTTTACTAATAAACACTTGCACACAATATTCCTTGTTTAAAGGATATATAGATTAGTTGTTTTATTTTATTTTATTTCACCTCATATTAAGTTTTACTTTCTTACCCAACTCATTGCCACGAAGTATTCTCTCGCCACCAACTAAAGGATTTGTTGATTATTGGTGGATGATCAGAAAGTGACACATAGTTGCAGTTCTAATTTGTCATTAATCCTTTGATTTTACAAACTTATTTGTTGTATCGAATTGGACTAAATTTTTGTCGTCAACTCGTGTATGCTCTTTCCCTCTGCAAGATTTGATTGGTCGTTGGGAAATCAAAAGCAGTTTTCAACACTTTCTAATTTCTTCACATTAATATAATAATTCATTAATAAAATCAACTCCCCTTAGAAACATTATGAAAATATGGCATACGATAGTTAAAAATCATGGGAAATTTTCTCAAAGGAAGCAGGAAAAACTAAGTAGTGACCTCGAGATATAATCAGGCTACATCCTTGTTGGTTTGGTGTTGGACACCTTCTCAGAGACTCTGATTCAGCCCACATTTTCGAGTGAGGAACCACTTTAGTCATCTTCCGGACACATTCTCAGTACTTCCAGTATATCAAGAATTCCCTTCTTGTAATTCAACTCATATATTAATAATTAAAATTGACCAAGACACATTTGCAAAACATTTTACTTCAACAACATTATTTCATTTTGACTCCATTGGAACTGATCTGATCTACAAATATTTTATTCTTGCTTTATGTGTTGATGTTATGTTGTTGAATATTTGCTTAAATTTGAAAACAATCATGTATTAGAATTTACTTTAAAAAAAACTCCTAAACAACGTAATTCCATCAATAACAATTAAAACTTAAAGAGGCTTAAACAACTCTTTCTTAGGGACCACCCCCTTTGGCTTCATTAGGAGTTTGTCCTAAACGGAGGAGTCAATATCAACTGACAGTACTTGACTCGAGAATTTTCCCCAAGGACACACCTACTAGCTTGAATATTCCTATTTCACTTAACCCCCGAGTGTGTGAAAAGTGGAAACAAGACCTTGATCTTATTCACACTCAAGTTCTCAACCAAATCCTTGAAAACTTTGAATATCTCAAACAATTCATATTTTTTGCTTGAGAAAATACACCCAACAATACGTTGAGAAATCATCTATGAATGTTAACGCATACGTTTAGTTTACATAGGAGGGTGTGGAAATAGGTCCTATCAGATCTTAATGGATCAAATCAAGCACTTGGACAACCCTCTTTCCTTTCCCTTATCATACTTGTGCTCTACATGCTTCCGAACTATGCATCCCTTGCATGTGCCTTTGGGAAACTTGATGCTTGGAAGCCCTTCAACCATGTTTTATTTTCTTAATGATTGAAGATATATTTAGTTGAGGTGTCCAAACCTGTCATGCCATATATTTTTGGTCTCATTGGCATGTGACAAGAGCGTATTCCCCAACGAGTACGGAATAAAATGTGAAAACTTGTACATCTGACTCATGATCTGTAATACCCACTGCAACAACTTGGCCTGTAGGAATTTCTGAAATATCCACATCGTCTTGAGTGAATGTCACTCTATTGGATGAACATGTATGAGTCATTTGATAGACTGAGAGTAGGTTAGCTGCAATATCAGGCACATACAACACATTGTTGAAGTACCCATTGTTAAGGTTTATCCTTCCAATCCCTTTGGCTGGGATCTCAGAGTCATCGCCAATGAGGATGGATGGACCATTGTATGGATGTAGGGATGAGAACGATTATTTTAAAAATTCCATGTTCCTTGAGGCACCTGAAGCTATGATGAATGAGGAAGAGCCAAAATATCTAGCAACTAGTGCAAGACATCTATCCTTATTCTCCGAATTTGAACCTCCCTCTTTATTCCTTGTGCCATCTAGCAGAGGAATGTTGTTCTTCTCAAGGATTTATGACATTGTGTCAATGTTTTTCTTCATGCATGCACTCTCTAGATGCCAACCTTTGTGAAAATAAGTGCATTTTTATTCTCTTTCTTCTTCTTCTCTTTGTCCTTTCTAGGATTCGAAACCCCATTATAATATTTGGGCTTCTCCTGCTAATTCTTCTCTTGCTGCTTCAAATACTTGGATTTATTCTTGCCTTTGGATTGATTTGAAACACCTACAACAAGTTCCTGATCCTTGGTGTATTTGAAGGTAACCATTTGAACAAACTTGTATTGTTCCTGAGTCAAATATTCCATGAAGTCTGCTCGGGTAGGTGTTCTCCAATTTCGAACTATCAACTTGCCTAAGTGGAATGTCGAAACAAAAAATGAATATTCAAGCCCTAGCTTTGAAATAATGGAAAATATTAGATGATATTCCTTATTTTCAATGCCGCCCTATTTCAGTTGAAGTACCAAAAATTTGAACTTGGTGAAGAAATCCTAGATCGTCTCTAAGTGAGTTGGGCTAAATGTGATCAACTCATTTTCGAGTTGGTGTTCTCTCATCTCATTAGTCTTCCCAAAAAGTGACTCGAGCTTGAGCCAAAATTCATTGGGTGTAGTAATACTTTCTACATGAAATAAAATATCCCTCAAAATAATGATTCAAAGCATCCTCAATGCTTCATCCAACCTGTTGAAATACCTAGATTTTTCGACAGAAGAGTTGGGCTAGTTCTCTATTCCCATGGTTACTCTGTAGAGACCTTTTGAACTCAAATGGATCACCACTTCATCCTTCCATTCAGAATAACTGAATGGGGTAAGCAAGACACGATTTTTCTCCATTTCTTCTTGTGCATCGAGTGACAAAGACACTAGAACAACCTGCAATGCAAACACTTGAATTTTTCTGAAGGAGACCCTAGATAGAAACTCAAACTATTTGAATTAGATTCTCACCTCCAAATATCTCTGATACCATGTGAGAATATGATTCACAACAAGATCTAGGAGCTAAGAGCATTCTTGCAACTGAAGAATTTCACAAATTATGCAGAAAACAGTGAAAAAAGAGCAAAATTAACACATAGAGATGGTGCCAATAGCTGATTTTATTATTATTTTCCAACATTTAAATATGTCTGGAAAATGAATATAATACAATAGGAGAACATCGTTATCCTTTGGAGGCAAATTGTTGGCATACATGTGGCAGGATTAGATTGGACCTCAAACCCCCTAGGTTGACCAATGAGCTCCCAAACCACCTCAAAAGGTCATGAATGTACATGTGAACATAGGTGAATCATTTTAGGACATAAATAAGGGTAGGATAGGCGTTCTGGAGTGCATGGGTGAGTGGGAGTGGCTCTAGGAAACATTTAATGGTCCAAAAGAGCAAAAAACACTCAAATACAATGCATGGGTGCCTCTGGTCAAACCGGTTCCCTTTTTTAAGGAGTAGGAGCACCCCAATGACAAATATGTCATTAATGAGGGTGCATGATCTCTTGAATGATCAAATTTTCAAGCTTGGGTGTATTAATTAGTACCAAAACCCCCAAATACCTTATGAGACTGACATAACCAAGGTTTGGACCCTACAACATGAGTGAAGAACAAATGAAGGTGTGTCCTAGGTGGTATGTGACCATGGTACTAGGTGGTATGATTCTATAACAATACCACCTGACAGACCAAAGGAATCAATTGCATAGAATTACCATTCCTTGGAAATATTACTTAATTCACTCTTAATAGGTTCTTCCCCCATGGTTTCTTCCATAAGTATTTCTTGATCCATGATTGGATTTGCACCACTTACTAAATTTTCAAATTATGCTTCTTTGATCCCATCCAGTTTCCAAGTGGTTGTAGTAGACTCATTAGACTCAATATATAAGTAGACATAAGTTATCAGTGCTCATAGACCATAAAATGACAAAACATGACAACCAGAACATATACATATCCCATGAATTTACCCATTAGATACATTCAAAACATTATTTTATTTGCATAGAGGAATGAAATCATAAATATATTGTGACAAATATCTAAAGGAGAGATTATACATGTAGGAAGTAGAAAATACCTTCCATGCAAAGGACCTATTCCCCTTTAGTTCCTATATAAGCTATCTAAACGATGAATAAAGTGGGATAGATTCCCATGGTTTAGACCCTGAGTACTAAGTATATATATTGGGGAAGAGTCTGGGTATATGATAAATGTAACTCAACTAAAATTCCTACTCTTCAATAGAAATGTAACCATAAAAAATACTTATCTTTCAACGGATGAGGTTGCTTGTTCAGAATGACATGGAAAAAATTCTCTTCCTAGTCCTTAACTTAAATTTCCTATGCTACATTTACACTTATCTTGAATAAAGTGGGATAGATTCCCATGGTTTAGACCCTGAGTACTAAGTATATATATTGGAGAAGAGTCTGGGTATATGATAAATGTAACTCAATTAAAATTCCTACTCTTCAATAGAAATGTAACCATAAAAAATAATTATCTTTCAACGGATGAGGTTGCTTGTTCAGAATGACATGGAAAAAATTATCTTCCTAGTCCTAAACTTAAATTTCCTATGCTACATTTACACTTATCTTGAAGTCTACTCAGAAATCTCTTGTTCACAATGACATGGAAAAAATTCTCTTCCTAGTCCTTAACTTAAATTTCCTATGCTACATTTACACTTATCTTGAAGTCTTCTCAGAAATACATTTTATCACAAATATAGTGGCACCATTTCTATTTACATCTTCCCATTCACATGATCAATATCTACTTTCACTCCTAGATAACCATCCCAAGTAATAAATTCCATCACAAACTCAACCCTTTACATTTAGGGAGTGATCTGCATCTCACCAAGATTTGTAGATATGGTCAACATAGTTAAGGTTGCTTGATAGGTTAAAAAAAGGGATACCACTTAATACAATCTCGAGGAGTTAGGTTTCTAGTTATCCTTCCACCTTAGCACTCTAATTATCCACTCACCTGACAAAAATATCTTTTCTAAGGTGCCCTTCTCTTTTTTCTAGGACACATTCCATGCTACTTGGAAGTGTTTTACATTTCCTTGTTTTTCACAACAGATGTTTATAAGTGGTTTCTTAGGATGTTGAACCATCCAAAAATATTATATAAACAACCTATATATTATTGTGTATGTTAAATCATATGCATATAAATATGTTTGTTCCTTTCTCATGCAGATGAAGGTGAAAAATAGATAAGCTCACATTTGAATCCTTTTTTCCAAAGAAAAAATTTGTAAATCTTTATTTACATTCAGCAGATGGCACATGAAAGCCATTACACCATAAACCCAACTTATATACTGATACTTACATACAAGATACAACTCCAAAGGATGAGCTCAAACCATAAAAGATTTGTTCGAAGGCATAAAGCCTAACATCAAATACATATAAAAACTTCTCCAAGATAAGTTCATTAACTCCAACAAACTGCTCAAAAGAAAAACACTTATTAAAGAACAGTCACTAATAGAACCAAAAACATGGAATTACTCCATATCCAAAAACCTCTTTTGAAGGATATCCATCAGTATAAGTCATACAGGCCCAGATAAAAAAATTTATAGGCCAGACCATATCAAAATAATAAAACTGTTTATAAAAAATAAAGACATATAAATGTCCCAAAAGCATGATACCCTTTAGCGTCCAGTAGATCTACTCTGAACATCAAGATCATCAACCAGTTTGAAGCCCAAACAGAAGAAAATAGAATCTCCAAAGTGACAAGTAAGATCACCCCAAGACCCAAAGAAATTTATAAAAGTTGACCAATTAGAAAACCTGAAAGGTTTCCACAACTTCATCTCCACGGTGTTCCATTATTGACTAGGATCCTTCCTAAATCCTTCCTCCAGCTTTTGCCAAAGCATCTGCAGACGAATTTATTTCCTGATATATATGTTTGAAAACAACATATTCAAAGGAATCAATAAGTCTGTTAACATCCTGAAGAATCATGGCTAATTCTAAATTCAATAATCGATACTTACCAGATTCCCAGTTTATAACTAACTGGGAATCAACGAAAATCTGAATTTTATCCATTGAATTCCTTCTAGCCAGATAGAGCAAAAGCTTGAGGGCACATAATTCTGCAAAATTATTAGTACCCATTCCTAAACCTACCTTAAAGGAGAAAAAATGAGAATCACATATATATGGTATACCTCCAACTCCACAGATGATAGGGTCCCCTGCTGCAGATCCGTCAAAAAAAACCCAAGCATAGGTTTTATCAATAGCTTCCACATAAATGATTCTAGTGGAAACCGCAGAGTTTTTCTGTGGCAAAGACTTTATCAAACCCAAACAATAGCTGGAAACCTGAGTAGGTTTCAGAGAAAGATCTTCAAAGCAAGACAAATTTTTGGCCCTCTAGATGTACCATAAGACTATGATAGGCAAAGGTTTATATTCAGGAATGTGAAAAATGTTGGAAATATATAGTGTATATAAAGGGATTAGCTCTTAATTCAATAAGCATAGTAGGAATATAAATTTCCATAGGGAAATTACTTAGAATCATTCCATCATCCTATCATATTTGGGAATGTATTTTTTTTCCTTTATCTGTTTCATCTTGAACATCATGCAAAATTAAGGAATGTGAAAAATGAATCTTACACAAGAGGAATCCTAGTAAGCTCACATTTGAATCCTACACAAGAGGAATGTGAAAAATGTTGGAAATATATAGTGTACATAAAGGGATTAGCTCTTGATTCAATAAGCATAGTAAGCATATAAATTTCCATAGAGAAATTACTTAGAATCATTCCATCATCCTATCATATTTGGGAATGTATTATTTTTTTCCTTTGTCTATTGTATCTTGAACATCATGCAAAATTAAGGGTATGAACCTTGCAAGCATAGAAGTTAGTTTGTCATCCTTCATTTGAAAAACTAGATGGCTCTTGTCATGAAAAATATTTTCAATTTTGTCTGCCACCTACACTTCACTAGGGAGTTATTTGGGCTCCAAAACTAACTTTTCTATGTTTCTAATTATTTAAATTAGTCAAATCCTTGAGTATAATTATCTGATTACTAGGGTGTAGACATGGTTATAGTAGAAAGATTAATATTTGTAAATCACTTCCCTATGATACTATGGATTCTCTCAATAGATCCCATTTCAACAAGGAAGTGGTTAATAGGCGGCTTAGGATTCTTGAGGAACATATGCAATTATTTCCTTCACTATGTTTTTCTCATTTTATTTAAGTTAAATGGCCATTTTCCTAGGTCCATATCATTTGCCTCCCAAGTAATCTATCTAAAATGTTTATCGATGATGTCTTTCACTTCATCTTTTTTCCATTAGGAAATAAACCTATGCATCTAATCCTCATCATGTTTTAGCATTTATTTTTTCAACTATTGAGATGCTTTGGCATTATTGTAGCATCCATGAGGTTCATATGTGATCAAAGGTATCTCTTTGAACCCTAGCATGTCCATTATTTCTAATGCCAATATGTATGATGCATATGAGGAACAAGTAATTGTCTCTATTGTCTTGGGAGGGTTCCACCACATCCAACTCTTTGATTTCCTTTACCATATTTTATTTATTTAGCAATATGAGTAAATATCTTTTAAAAAATAAGGATTTCATGTACAAACCTAGGCAGTGATTTTCGTGGAATATTTACACCATACAATCCAATGAATGTGATGCAGGTCATAAGGGAGTAACACCCAAGCATATGAACTTATTTTCCAATAAATAAATAGTACTTTTAGGTAATAACACTTCACTAGGGAGTTATTTGGGCTCCAAAACTAGCTTTAGTATGTTCCTATTTATTTAAATTAGTCAATTTATTAAGTACACTTATCTAATTACTAGTGCATAGGAATGATTATAATAGAAGGGTTAATATCTATAAATTATTTCCTATGATACTATGGATTCTCTCAATAGATACCATTTCATCAAGGAAGTGGTTAATAGGAGGCTTAGGATTCTTAAGGAAAAGAGGCAGTGATTATCTTCAATATGTTTTCTCTTATTAGCTTCAAGTTAGTTGGATAATTCCCTAGATTCCTAGGATTCATATACCAAGTAATCAATCTAAAATGTTTATTGATGATCTCTTTCACTTCAACTTTTGTCCAATTGAAAATAAACCTATTCATCTCATTCTCATCATGTCTTGCCATTTGTTTTTTCAACTGTTGAGACTATTTTGAGTTTATTTGGGTCATTGTAGCATCCATGAGGTTCATATGTGATCCAAGGTATCTCTATAAATCCTAGTATGCCCATTCTTTATATTTCCAATATGTATGATGCATATGAGGAGCACATAACTCTCTCTATGGTCTTGGGAGGGTTCCACCACATCCAACTCCTTGATTTACTTTAACATATTTTCTTTCTTTAGCGATATGCATAATTATCTTTTAAAAGATAAGGATTTTAGGTAGAAACCTAGGTAGTGCTTTAGGTGGAACATTTACACCATACATTCCAATGATTCTGAGAAAGTTCATAAGGGAGTAATCCCCAAGCATATGACTAGACTTATTTTCCAAGAAATAAATAGTACTTTTAGGTAATCTAGGAGAGGGTTGGGCATACAAATAAGTGTAAATTTAAGCACAAAATATATTAATGAACTTTCTAGGTATATCCCTTCATCTATTTTTCCATGTCTATCAAATTGTTCAACCCTTGGATTGGTTTTTTTGGAGGTTTGGAAATCCTTGTGTTTTGCGAAAAAATTGTTGGTAACTAACCAAGGATGATATGAACTAATGGAGATTGGTAAGATAATTTCCCTCCACCATCTTTTCCATAATAAACTAACAAAGAAAAACTATATAAATATATCCAAAAATGCAACATCCAACATATGACAGAAAATTATTTCCATATTAGGGAAGCTAAACGAAAAGATTGCCTTGGTTTTCCATTAAATCTCACAGCGAGAATCTCCTCATTGATTAGGGATTCTACCTGTAACAATTTCTATTAGCACAACTAAGCATGTTGATATTGACTTAATATGATACCAAAATAACTATAAAACTATGGATTGCCAAGTGTATCCCTTAGTATAGACAATACATTTTTTTAAATTATTTTTATCAATTGCTTCTCCCTGTTGCTACAATGAATTTCTAATTGTTCCAACATTACTTGGGCTTCTTACTAATGAGAGGGAAACACTTCAAATATCATTTCACACTTGAAACTGTGTTAGTTCCTCTCATCCTTAATTATTGGATAGTCATTATCAACAATTGGCTTAGAACAACTTTCCCACTTCCAAATGTGCCTTATGATGGCTTTGACAAACAACAACTTGAATTTAGAAACATGGAGAAGGAGAATGAGTTGGAACACACCATATATTTTCCAAAACATCAACCCTCCAAATTTCCCAATAACCTTTCATTCATGGCTTATTGTTAGTCCCAATTTTCCCTACACTTAAACATTTCTTCCTTATGTAGTTAGTGTTTTTACCCAATGATTATATGCAACATTTCTCATATCATGCTTGATATATAATCTACTTGCATCACTAAAGAACAAAACCAACAATATGGAAGTGCGTAAGAGAACTGGGTTTAGATGGTGTAGGTACCAAAACTTGCTCTATCAAAATTTTAATTTTCAACATCACGTTGACAAGAAGGTTCAAAAGTGGCGTGACCAAAAGTTCAAACATCCAATGAATTTTTTTCCCAAGCCTTGCATGTTCCTATCAGCTTGGTCAGTTCCTCTTCATCTCAAACCATCTCCTTGGTGAAGTACTGTCATCTATCCTTGCTTTTCAAAATTCAAATTTCTTGATGTCCTTTAAAATTTTATAAGTCACTTGAAAACTAAACCAAATGTTCAAAAAATATATATAATAATATAAAATAACTGTAAAATTTAATTATTTTAAAACTATTTATATAATTTTAAAAATAATATTTGTATATTTATTTTATTAAAACCTTCGAGATTATTAATCACATAAAAATAAACCAAATGTTCTAAATATATATAATATAAAATAAATGCAAAATTTAATTATTTTTAAGACTATTTATATAACTTTAAAATTATATAAATATAATATTTAGTCACATGAAAACTAAACCAAATGTTTCAAAGATATATTGTTCCATATATATAATATAAAATAAATGTAAAACTTTATTATTTTTAAAACTATTTATACAACTTTAAAAGTATATAAATATAATATTTTTATATTTATTTTATTAATTGATTTTTTTCTCTTTTAAAGAGGCTTGCTTTTAAGATGTCACGTGGCTTTCTTCACAAAGTATTGCCATGTCATGTGTTAAATTGCTTTTAAAATGTCATCGGGATGTCACGTGGTTTTCTTCACAAAGTATTGTCATGTGAAATTGCTTTTAAGATGTCACGTGGCTTTCTTCACAAAAATTATATAGTCTTAATTGCTTTTAATATTAGTTTTACATTTGTTTCTGATTACCTTTTGAAGTCGTATTCCTTCCATAAAGTATAATCTTCACATATCATGTTACATGATCATGTGCCCCATAGATCCATTACCTTGCACAACCCATGCTTTGAAAACATTTCGCAATATAAATTATAAACTTATTTTTCTTCTTATTGATGTGGGATATATATCATGGTTTTAAAACCAACGCGCCAACAACGGATCAGGTGTTATGACAAGTATTCAAATCCATAGTGAAAAATCAATGCACATCTGAGGTCCAAGTCTGAACTCATGATAAAGCATATAGTGCACCATGCGGTTCAAATTAAACAACACGATTTTAAATGGCATGATCAAGTGTTAAATGAGAAGGGCCTTGAAAATGCTATAAGCTCAAGCTTCAGTGCTAGTCTATTATATTGCCAAGGTTGCAAACACGAGAATTTTTTCTTTCTGCATTGCGGTTGATGTTGTTCATGTTTTTTTCATCAGTTTGAAACTATGCCACATCAAAAAAGAAGCCTCCAATTATCATCTGAATTGTCAAAGTGTGCCAGAGAAGGTATCCAAATACCTTTGATTGTTCATGACAATATCAAGCTTATTTAACAATTGTCTAAGTGTGCTAGTGTTGAAGTAATCTAAAACTTCAAAATGTTCGAGATTGTCTAGATGGAAAGAGCTTGTTCAGTCTTCGAAAATGGCAGATGTTCGATGTTCCGATATGCACATAAGATTGAAGCTTGAAGCATGAGAGCTTTGAAGGCTACTCATCTCAGATTGTCAGTTTTATTCATTGGATGCTAATTTTATTGGGTATGAGATACAAGGACTTGTGGAAGTAGACAAGTTACTCTAAATGTGCCTCACCAGTTTTTCAAGATCCTTCCAAAGCTGAGAACTTGGCAGTCATGGTTGAAATTTCCAGTTATATGTCGAAGAAGATGAATATCGATGAATCCAATGTTGATAGAAGAGAGTGCAATCAAGGAAAAGTTTTAGAGATAGGCAAATTATTTAACTAATTTTTCATTATAGAATTTTCAGGAGCACCTGGCAAAAAAGGGATCGTCTTCTATATTTTATTGTCTGATATTCTTCAATGATGGATGAAATTAATTAAAAATCATATCTAGATTTCCAGGAAGATAAAATGAAGAGAAACAAAGTTTCTCGAAGATGAACAAGATGTAAATTCATTAAGAATATGTTGAAGGAGGTGGCAGAACACATCTAGCAGCAAATTAGCTTGGAGATCCATATTTTTCAGGCAAAATCCGAGTTTCAAGGCATGAATTGAGAAGTCAACAATGAATCAAATTCAAATTCGAGGACATATTTGAGCAATCCAAGCCATCAGTGTAGCCAACATAACCACATACCTCTGCAGTTTCAAGAATTGATGCATTACCTTCATAAAGTTGACATGTCATCAAGGTTTTCAAAATCAAAGATTTAAAACATATTGAAGTCTTCCTTGAATTATGGATCTAAAATTGATTTGTCATTCGATCATTTTTTGAGAGATTAAGTTTCTTGATATTCTAAAGATAGTGTATTATCTAAAATAGTACTCGAGTTGTACTCCTAGATAAAAATATGATGTAAATCTATATAGGAGAGCACTATCTACTATAGTGGGGGTTCCATCCAGGCTGAGAGTTGTAGGTGTGTCGAGAGAAATGTTATGAAGGTATGCGACATGCTTTTCTTATTGTATTTTGGAGGCTTGTAATCTGAAGCTCTGTGGATTTTTTTTATCTATTTTGAGCTAGGTTTCAATTAAAGTTTCAATCTTAATGTTATATAGTTTTTTCCAAATTGATTATTGCAATGAAATCATTCATAATCATGTTTTTACTATGAATGCTCATGTTATAATTTAATATCCAAGATTCTATATCAAGGATATTTTTCTTGACACGATGCTTTAATCTAATGTGTGAATGAACTATTTGTTCCATATGTTATCAATAAACCTTGAACCTAATCTATCACCGATATATTTTTTGCTTAAATCCAATTATCCAATCCTCTTCGTAGAGCCTAATATTTTCAGTTGATATTATTTCTTCTCTATGTGTATTAATCTATTGACCCCTTTACACCATCCATCCCAACCATTAATCTAAATCAATTATTTTTCCATAATCATTAAGATGTGTTAGGCTTGTCTCTCAAGTAGTCAAGAGACAACTTCTAGCACTAATAGATGGTTTGTTATAGATTTGCTCACAAAGTTGGTGAACGTTCCCTTTTGTCATTACAGGGGCATTGAATAAAAACATTGATAGTTCACACATATGCAAGTTGTAAAAATCTGGTGGGCATATGCTTTGAACCAAATTTCAGTTGTAATCTTCAAAGCATATGCCAATTCTCAAGGTGGTAGCATATAAACGACCACTTTGATTGGTAGCATTCCTAAGCAAATTGAGAATTGCAGCATGGTAATCTAGCTATATTATAGGAAAACATGCTTACTGGTCATGTTCTACAACTTTATTTCCTTGAAAATATGAATATGTTGGATTTGTCATTTAATTTTCTCAATGGACCCATTTTACCTCATTTTGTCTCATAACTAATTTTCTAGTAGTAATCTTAGGGAGATGGGAAGGATTTCAGGCCTTATACTAGAACTTAATTTAACAAATAATAAACTTACATGCACCAATATTTGAGACATTTTTGGGTTAAGAATATAAATATTGGTAATCAAAATAATTAGATTTTCTGATGAACTGGAACCCTCCTTACTAAATAGTAACCTAGTAAACCATTTTCAAAGGAAAGTGGATAATTAAGTCTTGAACTTCCCTTTTTCTCTCTAGGAATTGCTTTTTATATGATATTTCAATTCAATATGAGATATTTGAAAATAGTTTAAAGTAAGAGTCGCATACCAGTGTCATAATTGAATGCAGAAAATTGAAGATGAGTGAACGCTCAGTTTTGTCAATGAATGAATACCATGCACCTGATGAGAGAATAGCCGATGAGAAGAGACTGGAGAAATATGCATGTCCATGTAATGATTTTCATGGTGGGAAGATGAGAATAAGACAAGTTATTATTGAACATATGCTGAAATTTTGTCACAGTGGTATAAGTCCTTTCCCTCAAAATAGTTATAGATAGGATACCATTACAAAGCATGAGAGACGTAGAGGCACTAAACATAGATGAAGAGGAAACAATATTAGATGAAGGAATTGATGGATACCATGGATGTCTCAATATTCAAGGATGTCCGTCTAATATCCGTCTAATATCCATCTAATATGGCATCTAATTCCTTCATGGATGTCTCAATATTGAGACTAGTCCTTAGATGGATACCATGGATGTCCATCTTGAATATTTAACGCTTTTGTGAGGAACTCAAGTAGTTTGTGTAAGTGTATTTGTTGTGTACATTGTGCTTACCTAAACATGGAGCATCCATATCATCGACAAAAGTCATGTTTCAATGGTTAGGAAGATATTTGTGAAGCATAATCGGTAATAACAAGTGATTGTTAGGATTAATAATTAATCCTCCCTTGACCCCCATAGTTTGTTTTCCTTTTCCTAGCTTAGGAGGTCATTTCCACTTCACTAGTGCATGGGGGACTCACTTGGGGGACACCTAACACTCAATTCACATGTTTTCATGAGTTTAGGATTTCTAGGGACCAATCCCTCAGGCTCTAAGAAGGACAAACATAAGAGGCTTGACAAGGGAAAGTTCTCTTACTGTAATAAAGGAAACCATACAGAGAAATATTGTATGAAGAATAAAACAGATCATATGTAAAAACTCCTTGAGAAACAAAGTATTTCCCTCCCTGAAGGCTCAAGGAAGGTTGAATTTGGAGACAATATTGAATATCATGATGAGATATTTCGTGCATCGAAGTTTAGTTTTTCAAAATCGCATGCCTTCCCGATTGATTTAGGAGCCTCCAATCACATGGTTGCATCCAAAGAATAATTATCTTCATTACAACTTATTGATGGTCCAAGTATTCACATGGGAGATGACACTCAAATCCAAACTGAAGGAAAGGGTTCAATCAATTTATATCATGGAGTGTTCAAGAATGTACTCTATGTGCCCTCCTTAGCAACAAATTTGTTATTTGTATACAAGATGACTCATACAGGATTACCATAGTGAGTGGTATTTGGTCATGACTCAGTGGAGATCTAAAATATCTCAACTAGGAAGCTTATAGTGAAAGGTGTTGCAAACCATGCCTCTAAGGCATATGAATTCTCACACTTTCTGCGATACTCAAATCCAGTGCCATCTCAACTTCCATTTGAAAGGGATGGTAAATTCATCATACCTAAACCTTTTTCATATGATAGTGTTTCCATTAGTGTTTCATATCAGAATCTGAATCAGCAGACCAAGTTGAATCAATTTATGGAATTAAAGATGAAGTTCAATCAGATCCAGATCCAAATCTAGTTCAGACTCCCAATCCTAGGTCTAAATGGGCTCAAAAAGTTATTGAGGCAGCTGGGAACATGACTGGAGAGTCATCTGACATGAGGAGAAAAATATCTCAGTTTAAAAAAGAGAGCCTTGGGTTATGCCAAGAAAATCCACTTCTTCCAGAGAGGTGCTACAAACTCCCAGAGAGATTCTACATGATGGTAAGGTCTTATCAACAATTCTACTCACTAAATGACAAATTGGATCATGTCACTCTTCGTCTAGAAAGAAGAGACAAAGGAAACATTTATTATCCTATATATCATCGGATTGGAAGAATGTGGAGAGTTTCATATGCACAGTACCAGGAAACTAGTGTACACAAGAACCATCACACTACATTACTGCTCCACAGAGATGCAATTTGGATAAATATTTTCACAAGTTTTACTCAAGAAGAATTTTTTTCTCTTAGTATAAAATCTTGATCTTGGTTTTTCTTGCTTATTTTGAGGTTTTTTTTTCCAGTGAGGTTTTCCCCATTTCCTTGGTTTGTTAAGTATTCATTTTTAAATTTAGATTGTATAGGAGACCTTTGGTCTTAGTTGACAGGGCCCAAGTTGTCAAAGTTAGGATTAAGGGGGGTGTTAGGATTATTAATTAATCATCCCTTGATCACCATAGTTTATTTGTCTTTTCCTAGCTTAGGAGGTCATTGCCACTTCACTAGTGCATGGGGTACTCACCTGGGGGCCACCTACCACTCAATGAGTCTATCTGCATGAGTTTAGGATCTTCAGGGACCAATCCTTACAATTTAGGAACCCACTTTGAGTTCCACCAACAATCTCCAGCAGATGAACCTAGTCGGTGTTCACTTATGTTTAGTTATACTCTAATTCCCATCAGTTATTTCACTCTTAGTCATCCTAGCTCCATTTGCATGATCTAAGGGAGGTAGGTTGCATTTTCTAACCTACCTACATCAATTAATTGGTTTTGAACTGATTTAGTGATCCAGAGTTTCATTAGTGAGCTTTAGTGGTGATTTTCACACACCGAGTTAGCTATGGAGTCAGTCCAGGTTGGTAGATTCGAATCGTATCTTAGGAATTCAAATTATCCTATTTGTAACACCATTTTATTTTATACAATATACTGATTAATGGATGTAATGTTATTATTCCAATTATTGGTCTCAAGTGTGTTTAATTTTCCATGAATTATTGATCAGATTTTACTATATTTCTTCTCTCTCTTCTGCTATCTTCTTTCACATTTGATTTCATGCGGGCTTGAGGATCCAATTTCACAAATTTAAAAAGTGATTACATTATTCATAATGGAGAAAAAAGAATGCAGTTTACTGAAAATGGTGGCATTCCTAGGAGTAAAAATGATCAACTTAATGATAATGATGTAAACGATTGTCTATATTATATAAGTTGGCATACCTTAAGGATATAACCATTAGGAGTACTGTTGGATTTATGCATACTAAGAAAATATCATAGATTTTTCTATTATAGAAACTCTTTTTGTTGCATATGATACAATGTCATCACACCTATACCTTTAAGAACTAAATATTTGTCAAAATCTTTGGGTTGAAAAATATGGTGATGGAAAATATAGAAAACCTATTGCTCCTTATGTGTGGAAAAATGAACAACGTGCACAATTCTTTATGTTTATGTCTCAAACTCGCTTTCCTACTGGATATGTGAGTAGTAATATTAGAAGGAAAACTGACAATAATGGCTGGAGAGGCCTCAACACCCGTGATTATCATGTCATAATTGAGGATATTTTACCTAGTATGGCCATATCAAGTTTGAAAAAGGGGCAAAGATTGGAAGTTATAAGGTTGGTCCTAATATTGAAGAGAATGAGTATGCATGTGTTGGATCCTTCAAACTTTGATAATTTGAGGGGAGAGATTGTTGAGGTCCTCTTCTTATTGGAATGGGAATTTGCACCAGCAATATTCAATATTATTATGCATCTTATTACACATCTAGAACATGAACTAGAGCACTGTGTCGCGATAAGAACGAGAAGGATGTATCTTATAGAATGATATATGAAGGTTTTGAAAATGTTTGTTCGTAATAAGGAAAAACCAAAAGGTAGCATGTGTGAGGGATATTCAATCTAGGAGACCATGGGATTTTACACAGAATATATGAAGGATTTTAGTAATGTCAATCAACGTGTATTGGATGATGGAAAAGATAAGAGAGTTGTAGGTGAAGTATTAGAAGGAAATGGACATCACTTCAAGCTATCAAATGAAGAGAGAATTGTGATACATGCCTATGTTCTTCAAAACACGTCCTCATTTGATAAGTGGCATATGTGAAATATTATTTACATGATAATTATTTATTTAATTTCAATTAATAGTTAAATTATTATCATTCTTACTATATTTTATTTTCATATTCTATGTAGAAAATACATAGAACAAACTTTAACAGAGATGATGCATCCATCTCGAAAGCGTACACTTCGGGATTTGAATATTAGATATGGTTCTTTTCCAAAATTTGATGATTTGATTGTTGATGCGATTAGTGATGCACAACAAGAAGGTTAGGATATAACGATCAAGGAAACTAAGCTTTTACAACCTCCAAATATATCATCTACTTATTTTAGTGGGATGTGGGCCTATGGTAGTCATTTAAGAGTGGAAGAAAATGACACAGGAAAGGAAAATTGTGATTCTATTGTTAGTTTTGAATTTTATCATGACACTAAAATGATATTTTATGTTGGATTCATATAGGAAATTATTGAAGTTGATTATGTTGAGACTAGTCCCATATTATTAAAATGTAAATGGATCAAACCATCTGCAATACAACACGATGAGTTTGGATTTGTACATGAAAATACACATAAAATGTTATCAAATAATGATGAGCCATATCTTTCCCACTGATGCAGGAGCATCCAACTCCTTTTTTTGTTGACTAATGAATCAGCTTAGAATCCGGCTCGAAGTTCATTAACTGATGACTCAACTTGCCTTGTAATCAAATTTCTATATGGATAGGGTTTGATGACAAGTAGATATACTTAGTTTTGAATTTGTAATAAGTGGCAATTTTTCCTTTGTTCTCCTTGATCCCTACGTGGATTTCTCAAGGATTGATCTTTGCGATAGGGTTTCTTTTATTAGATCTGCAGGTCCAACTTAGTCGGATCTGACAGGTTTCTGAGTGTTATAAATTAGTTTGAATGTAATAGATCAAAATATGATAGGGGAGTGGAAGAGTGAGAGTGTGCACAAGAGTGATATGTTGAATTCTCTGTGTTTAAATTGCTGATCAAATTGAATAAAGATAAGAGGATTACATTTCGTTGTGTTTTGATGAAGTCCTAATTTCATATAACTTTGTAGAGTATGAATTCATCTTGCGTTCACTCCATATAGAATTCTATGTATAAATTCTTAGCTTTCAAATTGCAGAGAAATTGATCCTTTCAGCGACCAATTCAGAGTGTGGCGAAGATAGATCTCAGATAAGATCGAACGACAAAGATGGATCGCGACAAAAATAAATGGCTAAAATCTATTCCACATATGGAAACAGATCGACTATTAAGAATCAACCCGCAAAAATCAACGGTGTGGAAGAATTGAGAAAATATGGAAACTGCGGGAACTCATTTTTCGGTAAGTTCGGCAAGTTGATCCCGCAACGCGCATGCATAAGGGAACGTTGTGGCCACAATCATTCTGCGGAAAGCCAGTTTGAAAAGTTGTGAACCCACATCTTGCAACCCACAATTTGCGGAAAGTTTGTTGCAGAAACAGAGTTGCGGAAACTCTATTGCAGAAATAGAGTTGCAAAGATAAAGTTGCGGGACGAAGAAATTGTAATTTGGGGATTCCGCATCCTGCATCTTGCAGTGTTGTGGAAATAATATTTCAAGTAGGAAATCAGCCTGTAAATTGAAGTCTTTGGATCTAGTTGGTCCTTGAGGCCAACTTTGTCAGATCTAATAAGTTTATGAGTGTTATAAATTAGTTTGAATGTAATAGATCCAAATATGATAAGGGAGTGGAAGATTGAGAGTGTGCACAGAAGGAGTGATATGTTGAACTCTCTCTGTTTAAATTGCCGATCAAATTAAATAAAGAATAGAGGATTACATTCTGTTGTGTTTTGATGAATTCCTGGTTTCATATAATTCATCTCGTGTTCACTCCATATAGAATTATGTGTATAAATTCTTATCTTTCAAATTGCAAAGAAATTGATCTTTTAAGTGATCAATTCGACGTGTTGCAAAGATAGATCTCAGAGAAGATCGAACGGCGAAGAAGGATCGCGACAAAAATCAATAGCTAAAATTTGTTCCGCATATGGAAATAGAACGATGATCGAGAATCAACCCACAAAAATCAACGGCGTGGAAGAATTGCAGAAATATGGAAATTGAGGGAACTCAGTTTTCGAAAATTTCGGCAAGTTGATCCCGCAACCTCCAACCCGCATGCAGGATGGATCGTTGCAGCCGTAATTATTTTGTGGAAAACAATATAAAAAGTTGTGAACCCGCATCCCGCAATCCACAAGTTGCGGAAATTTTGTTCGAAAACTAAGTTAATGAAACTCTACTGCAGAAATAGAGTTGTGCAATGAAGAAATTGAAATTTGTGGATCCCGCATCCCGCCGTGTTGCGGATCCTGCATTTCAAGCAAAAAATCAGCATGTAAATTGAAGTCTTTGGATCTAGTTGGTCCTCAAGGCCATTAGTTTTGGTATTAGAGCAGAAGAGAGATTCCACGTAGTGACTCAGTTGATCAGTTGAGTATGGGAAGAAAGATGCCACCGAGAAGGGGACACGCAGATGGAGTTCCTGAAGGACGTGGTCGAGGAAGACAACCTACAGAAACAGAAATGGAAAAAAACATGAGAAAAACGAAAGAAAGGTTAGAAGCTATGGAAATAAAGAACCATTCAAAAAATTCAGATGACAGTGATGAAGAATTCGAATCTAAATCCTCTGAGGAAGAAGAAGAAGATCCTAAAGAAGTCAAAATCTTGAAGATGTCGATGAAAACCAATGGTAGACCAAGAATAGAAGTAATTATGTATTTAGGTAACTTAAATGTTAAAGAAATTATGGATTGGATTAATTCTCTGAGTAAATACTTTGATTTTGAAGAGATAGAAGATAAGAAGAAAGTAAGATATGCAGCTACCAGATTGAAGGGACATGCAGCAACCTGGTGGGATGAGCTCCAGATCCATCGAGAAAGAAGAGGTAAGAAAAAATTAACTCTTGGGTTAAGATGTTGCATTATATTAAAAGTCAATTTATGCCTAAGGACTATTAGTTACATATTCTTAGAAAATTACAGAACCTTAGACAGAAATCTATGACAGTAAAAGAATATACAAAAGATTTTTTTAGACTGAATATTAGATCTGGATACACAAAGGGAGGTCTAGAAAGAGTAGATAGGTATATCGATGGGTTGAGATATGATATACAGGATGAACTCAGTATATTAAATTTGAAAACTATAGAAGATGCATATTAGGTAACCTTAAAGGTAGAAGAGAAATTGCTAAGAAAGCAAAACGAGAGGAACAGAGGAAAGAACATGGAAAGAGGAAGGGGTGTTCTAAATAGAGGAGGTAGAACTGCTAAATATGAAGTTGGAAGTTCTAGCAGTAGCAGTCAATCATTCCAAAGAGGAGGATTCAGAGGAGGTAGAGGAAGAGGTATAAACAGAGAAGTAAGATGTTATACTTGTGGAGAGGTTGGACATATGTCTTGGGATTGTCCAAGAAATAAATCTACAGGTTAGAGAAATGTGAATGTTGTAGAGGCTCGGGAAGAACCAAAAGAAGAAATAGAGGTGGATAATCCTCTAGAAGATGGAGAGGCTCTTATGTTGAAGAGATTCTTGGTGAAGACATGGAAAGAGGTACATGAACCAACTCAAAGGAAAAGTTTGTTCAGAACAAGGTGTAAGTCACAAGGTAAGTGTTCTAAAATGGTTATTGATAGTGGTAGTACTAATAATTTGGTTTCTGTAGAGATGGTAGAGAAGATGGGATTGAAGAGGAATCATCCCACTCCTTACAAAGTGTCCTAGTTACAGAAAGGACATCAGCTCTTGGTGAATGAGTAGTGTAATGTGGAGTTCCAGATTGGTACTTACAAGGATGAAATATTGTGTGACGTAATTCCTATGGATGTGTGCCATATATTCTTAGGGAGGCCATGGTAGTATGATAGGAAAGCGGTTCATGATAGGAGGAAGAATACTTATTCTCTAGAGAAAGATGGGAAGAGACATACTTTGTCACCCTTGGAAGATGAAGTAGTTCAGGGAAGTTCAGGATCAAGCATTCTGCTGATGTCTGGAAAAGAACTGTTACAAGAAGTTCAGAAAGAAAAGGATCTACATTTTTCTCTTATTGGTAATCCAAAGGAAATTTTAACTTCTACAAATTTGGATGATTTTCCAGATGAAGTTAAAACTTTGCTTGATGAATATGTTGACATTACTGTGGATGAATTTCCAAATGAATTATTTCTTGTAAGAATTATTAGTCATCACATTGACTTAATACCTAGTACAAGTTTACCTAACAAAGCAACTTACAGATTAACCCCTCTAGAAAATGAAGAAATCAAACAACAAGTATAGGAGTTGTTGGAGAAGGGATTAGTGAAAGAGAGTTTGATTCCCTGTGCCGAACCTACTGTGATAATTCCAAAGAAATATGGTGGATGGAGAATGTGTACTGATTCCAGGGAAATCAACAAGATCACTATCAGGTATAGATTTCCTTTACCCATAATTGATGATCTGATGGACTGTTTAAGTGGTTCAAAATATTTTTCCAAAATAGATTTGAAGAGTGGGTATCATTAGATTATAATAAGGGAAGGGGATGAATGGAAAAAACATTTAAAACTAATGATGGTCTATATGAGTGGTTAGTGATGCCATTTGGGCTTACAAATGCACCCAGTACTTTCATGATATTGATGAATGAGGTTCTGAAGGAGTTTACTAGAAAATTTGTGATAGTATATCTAGATGATATTCTTATTTTCAGTTAGAACAGAGAAGAGAATTTAAGGCACCTTAAGTTGGTGTTGAGTACTTTGCAGAAGGAGAAGTTGCTGATAAATTTGAAGAAGTGTAGCTTCCGAAAGAAAGAATTGGTATACTTGGGGTTCATGGTTTTAGAAGAAGGACTGAAAATGGATTCTGATAAAGTGCAAGCAATTTTAAATTGGCTAGTTCCAAGGAATGCTTATGAGGTGGGAAGTTTTAATGGAATTTCTAGTTTCTATAAGTTCAGTAAGAATTTAAGTCAGATTTTTGCAACTTTGATAGATACTTTCAGAGGAAGTAAACAAACTTTCAAATGGATTGAAGCAGATGATAGAAATTTTAAATTATTTAAGAAGAAAATGGATTCTACTTGGGGTTCATGGTTTCAGAAGAAGGACTATAAATGGATTCTGATAAAGTGCAAGCAATTTTAAATTGGCCAGTTCCAGGGATGCTTATGAGGTGAGAAGTTTTAATGGAATTTCTAGTTTCTATAAGTTCATTAAGAATTTAAGTCAGATTTTTGCACCTTTGATAGATACTTTCAGAGGAAGTAAACCACCATTCAAATGGACTGAAGCAGATGATAGAAATTTTAAATTATTTAACTGAGAAGCCTATTTTGGATTTGCCTGTTTTTGATAAAATGTTTCAAGTGGAGACAGATGCCAGTGGAATGACAGTGGGAGTAGTTTTAAGTCAATAGAAGAGGCCAGTAGCATATTTCAATGAAAAGTTGAATGAAGCTAAACAAAAGTACTCTTTGTAATGCTCTGTCTGCCGGGCAAAGCACTCCGACCTACCCTTAATAGAAAAAAAAATTTATCTATTGAAATTTCAAATTTTTCATTTAAGCTTTGTGCAGTAAAGAGGTAGTTTATCAGTAGAATACCTCGAATTACTTCCGCTCTTGAATCCTGGTTCTGGTTCTGCTCCTGCTCCTGCTCCTGAAAGAGCCTTATTGCCGGCTCTGATTTTCCACCCTGCCGACCAGCAGGTTTGCTAGCCCTATGAAACCGACGGGTTTCCTAGCCCCCGAGCCCACGTACCAAGAAAATGGATAGCAACCTCCTTTCCTCAGAGTACAAATCTGACTGAGTAAATCCTCCAAAATTTTCTCCTTTCCTCTCTGTTCTTTCATAAAAATTTCTTCATTCCCCGTTCTTCCTAAAAAGTTTCCCCCTTGTTCTTTCCTAAAAATTTTCCTTATACCTCCTTCCTCCACCGCCTTTTCTTCCACCGCCCTTTCTTCCACCGCCCCTTTTATTAATTTCAAGTTATTCTTATTCTTGGGTAGTGTATTTAAATTTTCGATTGACAGGTGTTAGTTTCTTTGAACGGTATTTGTTACACATGTCCTAGCATTTTTACTTATGTGGATTGCTCAAGATTATATTGAGCGGTAACTTAATGGTTTTGTAAATTATGTTTATTATTTATTAATAACTTAAATAATACTTAAAAAAATATATTAACCTGAATAATTATTATATATATAATTTTTTCAATTAAATTAAAAGCACTTACTATTAATCATAAATTAATATGGGGCATTACATACACCCACCCTTCAGGAAACTTCGTCCCGAAGTTATGGTC
>LPNX010225959.1:271163-317026 GCA_001517045.1 Pseudotsuga menziesii
TGTTTCCCTAAGACCACCTTCTTTAGGGATATACATCCTCCCTTGGTACCACAGCAACCCATCTGCCTCAATATGGTACCCATGATACTTCAACTCACACTTCTTCCCACTTTGAATATCTGAGGTTACCTTGATATACCAACCATCTCCCAAGAGTTGTTCAAGCACTTTCTCCTTCAAATCCACTCTCAAGGGGATTAAGGAGAAAATTCTCGGCCTTCGACTTAGAGCATCTGCCACCACATTCTCCTTTCCTTTGATATATGAGATACCAAAGTCATACTCACTCATGAACTCACTCCATCGTCTCTGCCTAGCATTTAGATCCCTTTGTGTAAAAATATACTGCAAACTCTGATGATCTGTTTTAAGTGTGAAACTTCTCCCAACCAGGTAGTGTCTCCATAATTTTAGTGCCAACATAACTGCTGCCAATTCCAGATCATGGGTGGCATATTGTTCCTCATGAGGCTTCAAATTACGAGATGCATAAGCTATTACCCCACCTTCCTGCATCAGAACTACTCCTAACCCTTGCTTCGAGGCATCAGTACATACCATGAAGTCTTTATCCATGTCTGGTACCCGTAAGATTGGTGCACTCGTCAGCAATCTCTTTAATTCAGCAAACGCGACATCACATTCAGTGGTCCATTCATATCTGATTCCCTTTCCCTGCAAGGTGGTGATGGGTTTTGCAATCTTGGAGAATCCTTCCACAAATCTTCAGTAGTACCCTGCTAGTCCCATGAAGCTACGCACCTCATGCGCATTCTTCGGGATTGGCCAATCCTCAATGGCCTTCCCCTTTTCTGGGTCCACTGAGATCCCTTCTCTTGAGATGATATGCCCTAAGTAGTGAATCTCCTTTTGGAAGAAAGAACACTTCGACAATTTACCAAATAGTTTATGTTCCCTTAAGCAAGTTAAGACCAACCGCAAGTGTTCCTCGTGCTCCTTCTCATTTTTAGAATATATAAGAATGTCATCTAAGAATACCTGAACAAAGTTGTCCAAGTAATTCCGAAAGACACTATTCATGAGGCTCATGAATACTGCTGGAGCATTTGTCAAACCAAATGGTACCACCACGAACGCATAATGCCCAAATCGAGTTCGAAAAGCAGTCTTAGAAATGTCGTTTTCTTTAATCCTAAGTTGGTGATACCCCGACCGCAAATCAATCTTAGAGAAGACCGATGCGCCTTTCATCTGATCAAATAGGTCATCAATTCTTGGTATAGGATACCTGTTCTTCACCGTGGCTTTGTTCAAATCCCTATAATCAATGCATAGTCGCAAAGATCCATCCTTCTTCTTAACAAAGATCACTGGCGCTCCCCATGGTGAGATGCTAGGTCTAATTAGTCCCAGGTCTAGCAACTCTTTTAACTGGATTTGCAACTCTCGGAGCTCAGGGGTGGTCATTCTATAAGGAGTCTTTGAGATCGGCTCCGCACCGGGTTTCAGTTCGATTGTGAAATCAAGCTCTCGCTCTGGAGGTAGTTGTGGAAGTTCTTCTGGAAAGACATCCTTGAACTCAGATAATACTGGGTAAGAGTTTAAGGAAGGTCCTTTACTATCGCTCACCGTCTGAACTACAAACAACTGACATCCTTGTCTTAAACACCTTTTAGCCTTCACCGCAGAGATGAAACGGAGGGATACCTTTCTTTTTCGCCCCTGGATTTGGATTGCTCGACCCTCATCATCAAGGCACAAGAGTTTCTTTGCATAACAAGCCATGAAAGCTCTATGGTCTTCTAACCAATCCATGCCGATGATGAGGTCATAAGTGCCCAAATTAGTGACATAAGCATCCAAATTAGTGGTGCATACTCCCAAGTCCACTGGACACCCCCTTACCTTAAGACCTACTGCATGCTTAACCCCTGAAGCCATCTCGACCGATTCAAAATCATCGTGCTTGCAGGCTGCCAACCCACATTTATCTAATGCATATGGTGAAATAAAACTATCTGTTGCACGAGGATCAAATAAAATTTTAAGTTTGACATTGTTTACTTTACCAGATGATTCTACCACGGTGGACTGATGTTCTGCCTGGTGGTTGTGAACAGCTGCATGAATCCGATGAGTGTTATCAGAATTGCTCATGGATGCTTTTCGTTCCCGCTGCCTGCTGCTGGTCTACCCTTTAGGGCACTCCCGTTGAAAATGAGGACCTCCACATCCCCAACAAGATACATTAGGTGGTGCTTGCATGCTGCTAGGAGGAGTCCTCTGGGATGTGTTCCTTCCCCGAGATCCTCTGAAACCTCCCGATCCTCTATAGGAATTGCCCTGTGTTCATCCTCGGTTCCCATGGTTTGTTGATGAAGCCTGCGATACCGAGTTAACTGAAGTGTTACTCCTCGGGGTGAACCTGTTACCGTAAGGAGGAGGTCTGGATTGTCCCCCTCTGAAATATGGTCATGGGGCCTTCCCTGTAACATACTTATTGGATCCTATCAACTTGCTTCCTCCCTTTGCATCTGACATATCCTCGGCATAGCGAGCATACTCAACTGCCATGGCAACTGAAGATGGCTTCCACATCCGTACTGCAGCTCTGATCTTGTAGTTGAGTCCATACACAAATCGTTCCACATGTCGATCATCTGAGTCCAAGTATGGAACATACTTTACCAGTTCCATGAATCTAGCTTCATATTCTTCCACCGTCATGTTTCCCTGTACCAAAGCATGAAAGGAACCTGCCTGTTGTTCCCTGTAATAAGCTGGAAGATACTTCATGTTGAACCTCTCCTCGAATAATTCCCATGAAACAGACAAAGGAGTAAGGTGCAATTGTTTCTCAAGGTCTGACCACCAATTTAGGGCATCGCCCTTTAGCTGGAAGATGGCCATTCTTGCCTTGGAACTCGAAGTATACTCGTTTAGTGCGAAGCACCTCTTCATACCCTCGAGCCACGCTTCAGCGTGCTTACCCGGTCGTCCTCCAGAGAACTCAGGAATTTTGATCTTTTGCAGCTCTCTAGAAATGTCCTGAAGCGGTTCTTGCCTTGGGACCTGCGCCCTTTCAGAGTTTTCTCGGCTCACCTGCGTGGTTTCTACCTCTGCGATCCGCTCCGACTGCCTGTTTAGTGTGGCCATGATGGTTTCCAAGGATCTGAGTATCACCCCCATCTCAGGACTGGAGGTTACCCTTGGCGGTGTCAGTGGTGGAATCTGTGGCGGCGGTGAGGGTGCTTGATCTGGGGTCGGTGGTGGTGGCGAGGGTGGTCGACCTCGACCCCGCCCTCGACCTCGACCTCGACCTCTGCGTGTTTGAACCATGATAATTCATCGCATATTCAACAACATTATGCCATTATTATCTTAACCTAATAATTGCAAGATAAATGTTTAGTTATGCAATGCTTATATTTAGGTATAGAGACAAATTGTCAATATTTGCGTGAAACTTGCATAGTCGCTTTCATTAAACGATTTCGTCTTGAGGTTTAATCTATGCTTTAACGTTCAGCTCGTAATGCTAGTCTCAACAGTGTCTTGTTTTTCTTATTTCACCTCTGTCTTGCTTCTTCGACTATTAGTCAAAGTTTCGATAATGTCTTAAGTTTAATACTTGAAATAACATAGACTAACCAACGTTACCATATCTAAATTTTAGTGTTATCTATATTGTTAGGTTTACATTTAACATTTAAATGCTATTTCTAACTAATTAATATTAGATCAAAGCAAACTAACATTAAGTACTGTTTTTAATTATCCTAACATCTATTTTAATGAGAACCTTTATCTTAACTTAATTTGAAGATAGCATCTAATTTAAATAATTAACTTACAAACTCCTTATAACACCTAATTTTAAATTTAATAATAAATTAATCATTTAACTATAACTTAAATGAAATGTTAGTAAATCAAAAGTTCCCATGTTAAAATAGAAATAACAATACACATTTATAATAGATTTTGATTGAAAGAGTGTGAAGTTCTATGTATGGATGATGTGTAATAGAAGTATATTGTTAATAATAATAATTAAGAATTGATCATTTAAGACAAGACATGTTGACCTAAACGGTATGGTACAAAAGATATCATAAAGAAATGATATGTTTACATAAATTCTTTTATGGAGAGTTAAAACAATATGATTATTTATCTGAGAATTTAAATTTGTATATATATATATATATATATATATATATATATATATATATTTTAAAGAATTCAGCTTCAAAGTATAGCTCAATGTTATATGAGATCGTAGTTTCAATTGGCATTACAGAGAAATAAAACTCAGATTTTCATACAGCTAAAGAATTCAGCTTATATGAATTGTAGTTTTAACTGGTATTACAGAGAAATAAAACTCAGATTTTAATATTGTTAAAGAATTTATCAGCAAAGTATAGTTCACTGTTATATGAATTAACATATATCTATCTTTAACTTGGATTTGATTTATAAAGCATCAAGAAAGATCCAGATCCAATTTATTGAAATTTAATTTTTTTTTTTATGTTTACACATCAAAAAAAAAATTTGCATTTTTGTTTAAAGCTTTGCATTTTTATTTTTTTTTGAAAATGTCAATTTTATGAGTTCCATCTCCCCATCATACGCAATAAAACACCTAGATAAAAAAATATACAACTTCAAAAACAAGATAAATATAAAAAAATCAAGTAATTTTCACCAATGATGACTCATAGTCATACTGCGAGAACCCTGAACAGTTGCAATCATTCTGCCAGTACTAATTCGTCAGTATCTTGCTTAAAAGGCGTTAAAGGTCAGTGTTCTTAGACCACTCTGAACAACGTTTCACACACCCATTGACTATGAAGAATCCTAGATACATCGTGAGCCAAAATATGTCTTTACAATGGCTGACGAAGGTTTATTTATATCAACGAAAATTTTCAAATTCGAGCTCCTCCCGTGAAAGACATTAAGTTAGAATTGCAAGAATTCTTGCTCTCATTTATTTTCCTTTGTTTTGACAAACCCTATAAATCTTTAAATATGGTTAAAGAAGTTTTTCTTTAATAAACAATATTTCTCAAATTCCAGCTGCTCCTGTGAAGAACACTAAGTCAGCATTGCAAGAATTCTGCAACTATTTTACAGGGTTTGGATTTTTTTTTATTTTTTTTTTAATGAATATCCTGCTTCAAAATTCCTATTTTGATAAACCTTATTTCTTATACCATTTTCCTATCTGATACAGGTATTTATTTTGATAAAAACTATTTTCCATAGAACTTATTTTTTTTTATACCTTTTTCTGTTCTATATACAAGTATTTATTTTTGATGAAAATCATTTTCTCTGTAAATACAAGTCTTTATTTTCTAGGCTCTCAATGTTTTATTATCTAAAAGAATTTTAAATATGTAATAACTAAGCTTAAATAATATTAAAATAACATAAACTTTTGAACACGTTAACCTACTTACCTAACCTAGCGCTAGCTCTTAGCTCAGTGCCACATGGCTCAACCACGCTCGTTCCTTCACTTGTCGAACTCCTCTCCGTGGTTCCCTTTTCTCCCACGCAGCCCAATACCCACGTGATTTGAGGCTGCATGCGCCCCACCTGTCCACCAACATGTAGCTGGTGCATGGCGTGGAGTTCCTCCGTCCGCTCCTTCAAGAACTCTTTAGCTCTCACCCGCGCGCGAGGTTCTTCTCCGCCCAGCAGGTCAAGGGTGTCGAGGTCTACGCTGGCCCAATTCCAACAGATATTTGCAGGAATTTGAGCTCAATCCGGATCCTTGATTTCTGGGTGAATAAAATTTAAGGGACACCTCGTTGAAGGGCTGCCTGAATGTAGGGTTCTCGAGGAGCTTGGACGATTTCTGGGAAGCTCAGCGATTGGTCGGAAGAAGTGGACGAGGACTTCTGTCTGGATCAGGAAGGCATTTGTAGACTATAAGTTAGAAATGTCATGCTCAGTAATAATTGAAAGCTTCATTTTCTGTTCATACCAAGTCGAATTCTGCAATGGACACTGGTAATCCTGAGGTGGGTTTTGTCTAATGGTTTTTGGGTGGTCGTCAGATCAAAATCAAACACTACTTTATATATATATATATATATATATTAGTCACAAGCTGAATTCTGAAATGATGCAGGTGATTTTGATTTGGGTTTGTTCTGATTCTTCCTGGGTGGTTTCTCATTAATTAGTTATTTAAAGCGCTTGCAATTCTGATATGATTTCTACACTGGATTTTGGTTGAATTGAAATCGGTTACTCGCTCCAACGATAACTGGGTGGTCATGAAATTAATCTTATGGAGTCGTGAACGTGCATTGATAATGCTATTTTTAATTCCAAAGAACCGAACTGCTGGTTTTAATCAGCAACGAAACCTATCTATATTCGCAGATTGCCAGAAAAGCATAAAAAAAAAGCCTATGGCTATCAAAAAAAGTCTACAGCTCCATGCCCCTAGCATAACAGGTCTTACATCATTATCAGGTATTAAAAACCTGCTATCTTAACAGATAATTTTATAATTTCCTAGGGCTACAGGAAAAGTAGAGAAAACTGAGTGTCAAAGGGAGAAAAGAACATGATTCCCTTCTGCCCTATATGTTATGGCAAGAAGACCCTATTCAAATTATCCTTCCTTAAAGAAGGAGGCCCAGCACAAGCAGCACTATGGCTCATTCCAAAATATGTATACAAGCGCCTTAAACGTATCGACTAGGGCATCCACCTCCCTATTTGGTTTAAAGCTTCTGTCCATTGGAAGGATAATCGGGGAAAACCTAATATATTTGTTCTAGGGAGCAAAGTTAATAATCTATTAGGTGGCAGGCGCGATCCCATCCAAAGCCAAGGGTAAGGGAATCGAGCCAAAGTTCAGTCCGGGCTGTAGGAGTTTATGTCCAGGGTAAAAAAATATCTGTAGGGGCTGTACGGGTAGGAAGGTAAATAGCGGTAAGTAGCAGCAGTAGGGGGGGGGAGTACCAAAGATTTTTTTAAAAATGTGTTCCAAATCCACAGAAAAGGAAAAGCACTTTCTGTGTGACTTTTGTATGCATAACTTGTCATTTCCACATCCCTACATAGGGTCTCCCAATCCTTCTGTGCGTTTTAGCCATACCGCTTTGGCGAGCCGGACAGAACCTTAGAACATCTAAGCCTTGGCCCAATGACTGAATCTTTTTACATAAACCTTTTTATCGAGCAAACACACCCTGCCTACCCATGAGGTAAAGGGTAAAAAAAACACCCTAGCTCATGAACGGCCCTGATCCTAGCGCTTTTTACCGATACTAAATAGTTCAAATCAATTGTGAACCAACACCCAGAGCATCAGACCAAGCAATTCTGTCATACTTATTAGCACGCGCTACACTTAATAGAAATCAGCGTCGCAACACCTATGGATCAAGCATCTCGCCTACTGGCATTCTTTCTCCCAAGTCTATACCCAGCATCTTCCCCGCCGGCGCTTCGCCTAGCTTACCCTCTAGATAAAGATGTAGTTCCATCAAATCCAGGCGTGGATACACGTGCATAGGTTGCATCTGTGTATATAAAATATCCACCAGACCTTGCTCTAAGTTTTTTTTTTTTTTTTTTTTTTTAAATGTAAGATAGAAAGTACAGTGTCTATAGAACTTCATGCATGGACAAGGAATCAATATCTACTGTCTCTTTTATCTTATTATTCATAGTGTCAACAAAATTTTAGCTCAGTGCCATTAATTTATTCTAAGCAGGCTTTTGTTTTATTTTGTAAAGGCTTTATATTACTCTGCTAAAGTTCCATTATTATTCTTGTTTATGCAGCTCCCAACACAGTTTTGTACGGCACTGGTAATGAAAATATATGCTTTCCTATGCGGTAATGAAATTTATTTATTTTACAGTGTGTAAAATTTTTGTTTTGATTTATCTTCCTATAATGTTTATTTTTCTCCTAGAGGGCCCCTTTAGGTTCCAGTTTTAGAACCTAGGGCTCTGATACCATTCTGTCTGTCTGCAGGCAGAGCACTCCGACCTACCCTTAACAGAAAAAAAATTTTATCTATTGAAATTTCAAAATTTTCATTTAAGTTTTGTGCAGTAAAGAGGTAGTTTATCAGTAGAATACCTCGAATTACTTCCGCTCTTGAATCCTGGTTCTGGTTCTGCTCCTGCCCCTGCTTCTGCTCGTGCTCCTACTCCTGAAAGAGCCTTATTGCCGGCTCTGATTTTCCACCCTGCCGACCAGCAGGTTTGCTGGCCCTAGGAAACCGACGGGTTTCCTAGCCCCCGAGCCCACGTACCAAGAAAATGGATAGCAACCTCCTTTCCTCAGAGTACAGAGTACAAATCTGACTGAGTAAATCCTCCAAAATTTTCTCCTTTCCTCTCTGTTCTTTCATAAAAATTTCTTCATTCCCCGTTCTTCCTAAAAAATTTCCCCCTTGTTCTTTCCTAAAAATTTTCCTTATACCTCCTTCCTCCACCGCCTTTTCTTCCACCGCCCTTTCTTCCACGGCCCCTTTTATTAATTTCAAGTTATTCTTATTCTTGGGTAGTGTATTTAAATTTTTGATTGACAGGTGTTAGTTTCTTTGAACGGTATTTGTTACACATGTCCTAGCATTTTTACTTATGTGGATTGCTCAAGATTATATTGAGCGGTAACTTAATGGTTTTGTAAATTATGTTTATTATTTATTAATAACTTAAATAATACTTAAAAAAATATATTAACCTTAATAATTATTATATATATAATTTTTTCAATTAAATTAAAAGCACTTACTATTAATCATAAATTAATATGGGGCATTACACTCTTCATATGATAAAGAATTATATGTTGTTGTGCAAGCTCTTAAAAAGTGGAGACATTATTTAATGGCTAGAGAATTTGTTTTGTATTCTGGAAATCATTCTTTGTAGTTCATCAATAGCCAGCCTAAATCAAATCACAGGCATGCTAAAATAGGTACAATTTTTGCAGAACTTTACCTTCGTTATCAAACATACAAGTGGTAAGTCTAATAAAATTGGTCATGCTTTGAGCAGGATAAGTTTGGTAATCCAGGAAGTTAAGGTCAATACTTTGGGATTTGAAAATTTGATTACTATGTATAAAGAGGATATAGATTTCAAGGATATTTATTCTACCTGTGAAAATCGAGTTACCCATAATAGAATCCAGTGGCTAGATTATGTGTTATAGGAAGGATTGTTGTTCAAAGACAGTAAGTTGTGTATTCCAAGATGTTCAATGAGGGAAAATTTAATTCAAGAAAAACATAGTGGGGGTCTCTTAGGACATTTTGGGCAAGACAAGACTTTTTCTCTGGTGAGTAATTTTTATTTTTGGACAAAGATGCAGCATGATGTGAAGAAATTTGTTGAAAGATGTAGAGTTTGTCCACATGCAAAAGGGAGAAGTCAGAACACACGATTGTATCAACCATTACCTATTCTAGCTAGGCCTTGGGATTTAATAAGCATGGATTTTGTTTTAGGTTTACCTAGAACTCAAAGAGGTCATGATTCAATTTATGTTGTAGTGGATAGATTTTCTAAAATGGCTCATTTCATTGCATGCAAAAAGACTAATGATGCAACAGACATTCCTATTATTTTTAGAAATTATAAAGTTGCATGGTTTTCCTTTGAGTATTGTGTCTCACAAAGATACAAAATTTGTTGGTCATTTTTGGAGAACTATTTTGAAGAAATTGGGGACTAATCTCAGTTTTAGTTCTGCTTATCACCCTCATAATGATGGACAGACTGAAGTGGTAAATAGGAGCTTGGGAAATATATTGAGAAGTATGGTGTATGAACATCCAAAACACTAGGACTTGGCTTTAGCTCAGGCTGAGTTTGCATACAATGATTCACCCAATAGAAGTACAAGTATGAGTCCTTTTCAAATTGTCTATGGAATGCATCCAAGAGGTGTATATGAACTTAGATATTTTGGAAAATAGGAAAAGAGAAGTGCAGAGGGTGAAGACTTTGCAGTTAGTATGCATGAGATACAAGAAACCATCAAGAAGAGATTATAGGAAAGCGTAGAGAAGTATAAACAGAGATAAGACCTAAAGGGGAGAGAAATGATTTTTCAGATTGGAGATTTAGTGATGGCCTATATTAAAAAGGAAAGGTTTCCTAAAGGAACTTATAATAAGTTGAAGCTTAAAAAGATTGGACCTTGTAAATTTTTAAGGAAGTTTTCAGCAAATGCTTATGAAATTGAACTTCCTTCCGACCTTTAGATTTCACCAATTTTTAATGTTTTAGATTTATATTCTTTTAGAGATGCAGGTATCGAACTAGATGGTGTAACTTCAAATAGAGATGATCCAGCTATAGATTGGAAAGGGAAGATTCCACAAAAAGAGCAACCTCAAATTGAATCCATCCTTGAAAAATGAATCTTAAAGAAGATCAGGAAAAAAAACTTATTTCAATACTTGGTCAAATGGAGAAGTCATCCTACTAAAGATGCAACCTGGATGGTATAGCAAGAAATTTCCAAGTACAATGTATTTCCTGAAGACTTAATGAAAAATTCTTTTCTTCCCCAGGTGTATGATGCAAGAGCATCCACTCGAAGTTCGTTGACTGATGAATCAGTTTAGCATCCAGCTCGAAGTTCATTGACTGATGAGTCAGCTTTCCTTGTAATCAAAGTTCTAGATGGATAGGGTTCGATGACAAGTAGATAGAATTAGTTTTGAATTTTTAATAAGTGACAATTTTTCCTTTGTTCTCCTTGATCCCTCCGTGTATTTCTCAAGGATTGGTCTTTGCGATAGGGTTTCTTTTATTAGATCTTCAAGTCCAAGTTAGTCGAATCTAACAGGTTTCTGAGTGTTATAAATTAGTTTGAATGTAATAGATGAAAATATGATAGGGGAGTGGAAGAGTGAGAGTGTGCACAGAAGGAGTGATATGTTGAATTATCTATGTTTAAATTGCCAATCAAATTAAATAAAGAACAGAGGATTACATTCCATTGTGTTTTGATGAATTCCTGGTTTCATATAATTCATCTCGCGTTCACTCCATATAGAATTATGTGTATAAATTCTTAGCTTTCGAATTGCATAGAAATTGATCCTTTCGGTGATCAATTAGGCATGCTACAAAGATAGATATCAGAGAAGATCGAATGGAAAAGAAGGATCACAACAGAAATCAACGACTAAAATCTGTTCCTCATCTAGAAATAGATCGACGATCGAGAATCAACCCGTAAAAATCAATGGTGTGGAAGAATTGCGGAAATATGGAAATTGCGGGAACTCAGTTTTCGGCAAGTTCGACAAGTTGATACCGCAACCTGAAACCCGCATGCGCAATGGACCATTGCGGCCATAATTATTTTGCAGAAAGCCAGTTTAAAAATTTGTGAACCTGCAATCTGCAAGTTGCAAAAATTTTGTTGTGGAAACAGAGTTGCGGAATGAAGAAATTGAAATTTGCGGATACTGCATCCCGTAGTGTTGCGGAAATAAGATTTCAAGCAGGAAATCAGCCTATAAATTGAAGTCTTTGGATCTAGTTTGTCCTTGAGGCCATCACCGACCTTCAAATTACCCAGTAATTTCTCACTAATGATGTAACAAGCCTAGCATGGTGGTATTCCATTCAAGTATATTCTTGTTCGAAAATAAAATTCATGGAATATGTTGATATCATGGTTGATAGGAAATGTAATAGTTTACAAGAAACATTGGAAGAAGAATATGAAGATGACAATAGAGTTGTATTTGAAGAAGAAACTTTGATTTCCAATGAATAGGTTGAAATAGAGAATGTAACACATGGTTAGGAAAATCTATTATATGAGGACGATGAAGAAAATCAAGCAAATGCATACACGAGTGATAAAGATCGTGATCTTGATGGCAATGCAAATATTCACGATGATGATTTGTCACCTTAAAATTATGGAATAAATTTTCACTATGAAAAATAGATTTTATTGTTTTGGACATGGGATTAGTCGATGGTTGTACTAAACTCTGTACTAAAATTTGTATGGATTTCATTTTTTTTGCCATGGGAATAGCCAAATACTTGTTTTCAGTACTGTGCAAATGTCTCAAATATGATTTCCTTATGTTCCCTACAATCATATTATGTTTGAGAAATGCTACGAATGGATGTTTTTTAGTTTCAGTATTAACAAAAAATGGAATAATTATGCTTTAATTGTATCTCATCATGATGGACAAAAGTCGTGTTTAATACAACATGTGTGTGTGTGTGTGTGTGTGTGTGTGTGCGTGTGTGTGTTAAACAATACTTTTAGATACAATATGTGGTCATATGTGGAATGTAAATTTTTAATAAATGTTACAGCGAGATGCAAATGTGCATGTCCAATTCATAAATCCTGGAATTGACTATGTTGCATATTGACCTTCATTTTAATGTTATAATAGAATTGCACTATGCCAATCTCAAATGATATCACACATTTAGACATTGCATAGAACAATATCATATGCAAGGAAATATTGTCTTATACTCGTTCTTATTAATCATAATACATGATTATAAAATTGAGATATTTTATAGTCTTTGTTTGTCCATGTACTTATGATGTTTTTATGGGAAATGTTGGACATAAAGGCTATGAAGAATAAGGGTATGAAACGTAAAGGGGCCCAAGCAATGATGAAAATGCTGGAGAATATGAGTGTGTTCGTAAAGAACATATCACAAGAAATTAAGAATATATGTCATCTCTTGGTTTTGGAAATAAGTAAGTAGTTATTCCTTGTACCTTTTCACTTCTATGCATATTTCATGAAAGTTGTATATAATCTATTTCATGACGTAACCTATATATTCTTTCAATTCTCATTTGATAATTTTTCTGTTTTATAGGGAAAAGTTGGATTCTGGAGAAAAAGAGCAAAACCAAAAGGCAAGCAAAGGCACATTGTTTCCAGCTCATGGTTTGGAAAATCAGTAATTGGTTACTTTTTTTTATGGACACTCACTTTGGAAAATCAGTAATTGGTTAACAAAAATCATGGTTATATTTTTTTTAGTAATTTTCCTTTTAAGATGACAAATCATCATCTTGAATATTTGCATTTCCATCAAGATCACGATCATGATCACTCGTATATGCATCTGCTTGATTTTCTTCATCATCCTCAGGCAATAGATTTTCTCGACCATGTGTTACATTCTCTATTTCAACCTCTTGATTGGAAATCAATTTTTCTTCTTCAAATACAACTCTATTGTCATCTTCATATTCTTCTTCCAATGTTTCTTGTAAACTATTACATTTCCCATCAACCATGATATCAACATATTCCATGAATTCCATTTTCGAACAAGAATATACTTGAATGGAATACCAACATGCAAGGCTTGTTACATCATCAGTGAGAAATTACTGGGTAATTTGAAGGTCGGTGATGGCCTCAAGGACCAACTAGATCCAAAGACTTCAATTTACAGGTCGATTTCTTGCTTGAAATATTATTTCCGCAACACTGCAGGATGCGGGATCCGTAAATTTCAATTTCTTCATTCCGCAACTTTGTTTCTACAACTCTGTTTCCACAACAGAGTTTCTGCAACTCTGTTTCCACAACAAAATTTTTGCAACTTGTGGATTGCGGGTTCACAAGGGCCTGAAACATAAAAGGTGTTGAAATATTGTAACTTCGAAGAATATTCTATATGTATCTTTTTGTGGTCCCCGATGGTCTTACCGGGAGAACCACTTGTATTACACTGTACCCCGATGCTCCTAATCAGAAGAAATAATAAGAGTCATGAGGTAGTCCCCTCTAAATGTAAAGGTGGGTCATCAGCACCCCAGTGTGGTTACTTGAGCCTACATGTGTAACTCGAGCCTACATGATTTAACTCGAGCCTACATGTCAAATGAGTTGACTTAAGTGAACGAATGAATATAAATAGAGGTGTAGTGCTCCTCATTTGAGACACACACACTCTCACTTGTGTAGCGCATTAGTGGAGAAGAGAAGTAGCTGGAGAAGGAGGAGGATCAGGCTTTGATCTCCTTGCTGATTTTATCTTTTATCTTTTTGGGGCATCTATATTGAGGAAGCTTTTGCTGGTTTTTTCCCTTTAGGGTTTTCCCAAGATAAATCTTTGTGTTCCTTTTTTATGGTTGTGCTTGTTTATCTTTCAGTGATCCTGTTTATATGCTTTTGTCATGAAAATGAAATGAAATACTGATGTCTTAGCTAAGCATATGAAAATTTAACAAAAGGGGCCCAAGCAATTATGAAAATGTTGGAGAATATGAGTGTGTTCGTAAAGAACAGATCACAAGAAATGAAGAATATATGTCATCTCTTAAGTAGTTATTCCTTATACCTTTTCACTTCTATACATATTTCACGAAATTTGTATATAATCTATTTCATGACGTAACCTATATATGCTTTCAGTTCTCTTTTGATGAGTTTTTTGTTTTATAGGGAAAAGTTGAATTCTAGAGAAAAAGAGAAGAACCAAAAGGCAAGCAAAGGCACATTGTTTCCAGCTCATGGTTTGGAAAATCAATAATTGGTTACTTTTTTTTTATGGACACTCACTTACTTTTTTTTTATTTTGAAGAGAGTCTTGGTGAAGATAGAGAAAGAGATACATTAACGAGCTCAAAGGAAAAGTCTGTTCAGAACAAGGTGTAAGTCACAAGGTAAGTGTTGTAAAATGGTTATTGATAGTGGTAGTATTGATAATTTGGTTTCCACATAGATGGTAGAGAAGATGGGATTGAAGAGCAATCATCCCACTCCTTTCAAAGTGTCCTGGTTACAGAAAGGACATCAGCTCTTGGTGAATGAGCAATGTAATGTGGAGTTATAGATTGATACTTACAAGGATGAAATATTGTGTGACGTAATTCCTATGGATGTGTGCCATATATTCTTAGGGAGGCCATGGCAATATGACAGGAAAGCGGTTCATGATAGGAGGAAGAATGCTTATTCTCTAGAGAAAGATGGGAAGAGACATACTTTGTCACCCTTGGAAGATGAAGTAGTTCAGGGAAGTTCAGGATCAAGCATTCTGCTGATGTCTAGAAAAGAACTATATATTACAAGAAGTTCAGAAAGAAAAGGATCTACATTTTTCTCTTATTGGTAATCCAAAGGAAATTTTAACTTCTACAAATTTGGATGATTTTCCAGATGAAGTTAAAACTTTTCTTGATGAATATGTTGACATTATTGTGGATGAATTTCCAAATGAATTACCTCCTGTAAGAAGTATTAGTCATCACATTGACTTAATACCTGGTGCAAGTTTACCTAACAAAGCAGCTTACAGATTAACCCCTTTAGAAAATGAAGAAATCAAATAGCAAGTACAGGAGTTGTTGGAGAAGGGATTAGTGAAAGAGAGTTTGAGTTCTTGTGCCGAACCTACTGTGCTAAATCCAAAGAAATATGGTGGATGGAGAATGTGTACCGATTCCAGGGAAATCAACAAGATCACTATCAGGTATAGATTTACTTTACCCAGAATTGATGATCTGATGGATTGTTTAAGTGGTTCAAAATATTTTTCCAAAATAGATTTGAAGAGTGGGTATCATCATATTAGAGTAAGGGAATGGGATGAATGGAAAAAAACATTTAAAACTAATGATGGTCTATATGAGTGGTTAGTGATGCCATTTGGGCTTACAAATGCACCCAGTACTTTCATGAGATTGATGAATGAGGTTCTTAAGGAGTTTACTGGAAAATTTGTGATAGTATATCTAGATGATATTCTTATTTTCAGTCAAAACAGAGAAGAGCAATTAAGGCACCTTAAGTTGGTGTTGAGCACTTTGCAGAAAGAGAAGTTGTTGATAAATTTGAAGAAGTGTAGCTTCCTAAAGAAAGAATTGGTCTACTTGGGGTTCGTGGTTTCTGAAGAATGTCTAAAAATTGATTCTGATAAAGCGCGAGCAATTTTAAATTGGCCACTTCCAAGGAATGCTTATGAGGTGAGAAGTTTTCATGGAATTTCTAGTTTCTATAAGAATTTAAGTCAGATTTGTGCAGCTTTGATAGATAATTTCAGAGGAAGTAAACAACCTTTCAAATGAACCGAAGCAGATGATAGAAATTTGAAATTATTGAAGAAGAAAATAACTGAGAAGCCTATTTTGTCTTTGCCCGGTTTTGATAAAATGTTTCAAGTGGAGACAAATGCCAGTGGAACAATAGTGGAAGCAGTTTAAGTCAAGAGCAGAGGCCAGTAGCATATTGCAGTGAAAATTTGAATGAAGCTAAGCAAAAGTACTCTTCATATGATAAAGAATTATATGTTATTGTGCAAGCTCTTAAAAATTGGAGACATTATTTAATGCCTAGGGAATTTGTTTTGTATTCTGGCAATCATGCTTTGCAGTTCATCAACAGCCAGCCTAAATTAAATCACAGGCATGCTAAATGGGTAGAATTTTTGCAAAACTTTACCTTCATTATCAAACATACAAGTCTTAAGTCTAATAAAGTTGTTGATTCTTTGAGCAAGATAAGTTTGGTAATCCAGGAAGTTAAGGGCAGTACTTTGGGATTTGAAAATTTGATTACTATGTATAAAGAGGATATAGATTTCAAGGATATTTATGCTACCTGTGAAAATCGAGTTACCCATAACAGAAGCTAGTGGCTAGATTATATGTTATAGGAAGGATTGTTGTTCAAAGACAGTAAGTTGTGTATTCCAAGATGTTCAATGAGGGAAAATTTAATTCAAGAAAAACATAGTGGGGGTCTCTCGGGACATTTTGGGCAAGACAAGACTTTTGCTTTGGTGAGTAATTTTTATTTTTGGCCAAAGATGCAGCATGATGTGAATAAATTTGTTGAAAGATGTAGAGTTTGTCCACATGCAAAAGGGAGAAGTCAGAACACAGGATTGTATCAACCATTACATATTCTAGCTAGGCCTTGGGATTCAATAAGCATGGATTTTGTTTTAGGTATAGCTAGAACTCAGAGAGGTCATGATTCAATTTATGTTGTAGTGGATAGATTTTCTAAAATGGCTCATTTCATTGCATGAAAAAAGACTAATTATGCAACAAACATTGCTAATCTATTATTTTCAGAAATTATAAAGTTCCATGGTTTTCCTTTGAGTATTGTGTTTGACAGAGATACAAAATTTGTTGGTCATTTTTGGAGAACTCTATTGAAGAAATTGGGGACTAATCTCAGTTTTAGTTCTACTTATCACCCTCAGAATGATGGATAGACTGAAGTGGTAAATAGGATCTTGGGAAATATACTGAGAATTATGGTGTATGAACATCCAAAACATTGGGACTTAGCTTTAGCTCAGGTTGAGTTTGCATACAATGATTCACCCAATAGAACTACAGGTATGAGTCCTTTTCAAATTGTCTATGGGATGCATCCAAGAGGTGTATATGAACTTAGATATTTTGGAAAATAGGAAAAGAGAAGTGCAGAGGGTGAAAACTTTGCAGTTAGTAAGCATGGGATACAAGAAACCATCAAGAAGAGATTACAGGAAAGTGTAGAGAAGTATAAACAGAGAGCAGACCTAAAGAGGAGAGAAGTGAATTTTCAGATTGGATATTTAGTGATGGCCTATCTTAAAAAGGAAAGGTTCCTGAAAGGAAATTATAATAAGTTGAAGCTTAAAAAGATTGGACCTTGTAAAGTTTTAAGGAAGTTTTCAGCAAATGCTTATGAAATTGAACTTCCTTCTGGCCTTCAGATTTCACCAATTTTTAAAGTTTTAGATTTATATTCTTTTAGAGATGCAAGTATCCAACTAGATGGTGTAACTTCAGATAGATATGATCCAACTATAGATTGGCAAGGATAGATTCCAAAAAAAATAACAACCTCAAATTGAATCCATCCTTGACAAATGAATCTTAAGGAAGATCAAGAAAAAAAACTTCTTTCAATACCTAGTCAAATGGAGAAGTCATACTACTAAAGATGCAACCTGGATGGTATAGCAAGAAATTTCCAAGTACAATGTATTTCCTGAAGACTTAATGAAAATTTCTTTTCTTCCCCAGGTGTATGATGTAAGAGCATCCACTCGAAGTTCGTTGACTGATGAATCAGTTTAGCATCTAGCTCGAAGTTCATTGACTGATGAGTCAGCTTTCCTTGTAATCAAAGTTCTAGATGGATAGGGTTCGATGACAAGTAGATAGAATTAGTTTTGAATTTGTAATATGTGGAAATTTTCCCTTTGTTCTCCTTGATCCCTCTGTGTATTTCTCAAGGATTGATCTTTGCGATAGGGTTTCTTTTATTAGATCTTCAGGTCCAAGTTAGTTGAATCTGATAGGTTTCTGAGTGTTATAAATTAGTTTGAATGTAATAGATGAAAATATGATAGGGGAGTGGAAGAGTGAGAGTGTGCACAAAAGGAGTGATATGTTGAATTCTCTGTGTTTAAATTTCCAATCAAATTAAATAAAGAATAGAGGATTACATTCCGTTGTGTTTTGACGAATTCCTGGTTTCATATAATTCATCTTGCGTTCACTCCATATAGAATTCTGTGTATAAATTCTTAGCTTTCGAATTGCATAGAAATTGATCATTTCAGTGATGAATTAGGCATGCTACGAATATAGATATCAGAGAATATCGAACCACGAAGAAGGATCATGACAAAATTCAACGACTAAAATATGTTCCTCATCTGGAAACATATCGACGATCGAGAATCAACCCACAAAAATCAACGACGTGGAATAATTGCGGAAATATGGAAATTCTGGGAACTCAGTTTTCGGCAAGTTCGGCAAGTTGATACCACAACCCGAAACCCGCATGCGAGATGGACCATTGCGGCCGTAATTATTTCGCGGAAATCCAATTTAAAAAGTTGTGAACTCACAATCCACAAGTTGCGAAAATTTTGTTATGGAAACAAAGTTGCGGAAACAATGTTGTGGAATGAAGAAACTGAAATTTGCAGATCCCACATCCCGTAGTGTTGGGGAAATAATATTTCAAGCAGGAAATTAGCCTGTAAATTGAATTCTTTGGATTTAGTTGGTCCTTGAGGTCATCACCGACCTTCAAATTACCCAGTAATTTCTCACTGATGATGTAACAAGCCTAGCATGGTGGTATTCCATTCAAGTATATTATTGATAAGTCGAAGAAAGCTGTGTTGCAAGAATTTGAAATTCGACGTTTTTACCCCTTCTCTGGGATCATCATCAGGACATGTACCTGGGATCATCATCAGGATCATCATCAAGGCTTCGTACGTCTCCTGATGATGATCCTAGAGAAGGGGTCGAAACATCAAATTTCAAATTCTTGCAACACAGCTTTCTTCAACTTATCAATTAACTTCTGTGTAAATGACTATCTTCAAAAAAGTATATTCTTGTTCAAAAATGAAATTTATGGAATATGTTGATATCATGGTTGATGGGAAATGTAATAGTTTACAAGAAACATTGGAAGAAGAATATGAAGATGAAAATAGAGTTGTATTTGAAGAAGAAACTTTGATTTCCAATGAAGAGGTTGAAATAGACAATGTAACACATGGTCAGGAAAATATATTGTGTGAGGACAATGAAGAAAATCAAGCAGATGCATACACGAGTGATCATGATCGTGATCTTGATGGAAATGCAAATATTCAAGATGATGATTTGTCACCCTAAAAAAAAATAAAACATTAAAAAGGAAAATTAATAAGTATTATCAAACATTTTAAACATTATACAAAGTTTTCATTATAAAAATAAAGTTTAGAACATTAAATCAATTTTTTATATAATTGCATAAGTTATAAAAAAAATTAATTGAACTAAAATCTCACTAAAACCTTAAAATAAACTTTTATTGATTTTTTCAATCAAAACTGACGGAAAATATAAAAATTATAAAATTTCACAAAAAACTAACAATATTTATACCTCACAACTGGGTGCAAAAGAAAAGTGAGATTCTTGTTCTCCCGAAGATGAACCTGCCTAAAAGGTTCGAAACTTGTTGAATTGAAAGATTCTCACCGCAGTTTTCCACTTACTCTTAAAATATTTAACTGTGGATAAAATGAACAATCAAATTGGTTACTCCTCATACTTTTTCACTTCTATGCATATTTTATGATAATTGTATATAATATATTTGATTATGTAGAACATATATGCTTTCGATTCTAATTTAATAATAAAATAAAATTATAGGGAAATGGTGGATTCTACACAAAATGAGCAGAAACAAAAGGAAAGTGAAGGCACATTGTTGGTATCGCATAAAATCCTATGCCTTGGATGACCAATACATGAAGACGATGTTGACAATACCAATGATTAGATTCCTGATATATTACATGATAATCATGTCTAAGTTGATATTGCTGAAGACATTGTATATTCTAGAGAATTAGGTTTGCAAGAATTTTATTTAAAACTAAAACAAAGATTTGAAGGCTCATCTAAGCAAATTGGTGAGATAGATAGTGCCACACCTAATGTGGCCAATAAGGAACCAATTAGGCCTTCAATTTCCATAGAGAAAACACTTGTTGTGTCCAAAAATATGAGTGCTTATTCGGCATCACCAAATTTTGATTCAATTAAATATGTGTTAGCTTTCATCAAAAGACGAAGCATTAGTCAAGGCATGTATAGGTCCATAGAAAGAGGAGACAAGTAAAGAAAATCAAAAGGGAAGAAGGATTATTTGGTTGAGGAAAAATAGGGTGAACCTATTGTACCAAATGCTTCAAGGGTGGACCTTAGAGTTGGGAATGAGAATAAGGTCTCATTTGGATCACCAAAGCCAATTTTGCAGATCAAGATTCAAGAAATGTGGATCAATTAATTCAACAAATCGAAAATTCCTTTGAGACTGTTGGTGGAGGGATTTACACCAAATATTACAAGAACATAATGATAAAATTGATTAATAATTTTAGGCATAAATGTATAAAATTAATCTTGGATGGAAAATATAGGGACATCATCTTGACTCCCAAACAGTGGGAATATTTGAAGGAAAGTATGCATGTTGAAGAGTATATGGAAAAGAGTACAAAAAGGAAGAAAGCAAGAGATAATGTGAAGGATTGATTTATTTTGAGTTGTGGTGGGTGGTGATCCAATCAAAACATGTTTGTAAGTATATGGATTTTTTTATAAATACATTATGTATGGAATTTTTGTAAGTATATTTGTAATTACATTGCGTTATATTGCATTTTGATTTGTGTATATATCCAACTAATTGTGTGTTGATAATGATTTGTTGGTTCATGAAGGTAAAAAATTGGAAATAGATGTGAGTGAAATGGATGACTATATAATGGTAGATTTAGGAAATTATAAACATAAGCATATCTCAAAAAATCCAATACGAAGATCAAATCCATCTAATGAAGTCGAGAAAAGAAAAACCACATCTACTGTTGAAAATCATAGTGGGAATTATAAGCATGTAATGGAATGCATAAATGGGTTGACAAAGATAGTGCCAACCATACCCTCCTCCATTGAACCTATTGTTTCTACATGGAAAAATAAGGGATTTCATAGTGATTTAGATGACGTAATCTAATTATCATTCCCTTGCAAACATTTCTTCACTTGGTTTCATAATCTAATTTAATTGATTTTGGTTTGATTTTTAGTATTTTAATGTTATATTTATTATTGTTCTGCTATACTATTGTGTCCTTATAATGTTATATTTGATTTTTGCATGATGTAATCACATGCAAGATATAATTAAAGGAAACAATATTGTCTCATAAAGTAAAAAATCTCACAACATTGATGCACCTCATCATTTCTAATCAGTGCCAACTCCTGCTCAGATTTCAAATATTGACTTAGTGAGTGCATATGATTTTGTTATATCAATAAATATGCATGTTTTTGGAATTTAATTGTAATAATTTTTTTCTTATATTTTTGTATACTTTTTGTTTTCTGATGGTTCCCATTTACTCTAGTAGGGCATGACATATTACAAGTAAGTGAGAAAGTGAACATATTAGATCCATATAATAGTGCAATTTCCATCAATGGATGAATTCAATCTCTTTTAATGATCCATGGAGTGGCACTTGGTCCTGAAGTGCAAATGTAAATTTCATTAATGTCACAAATAGCATATCCCTTGTTTATGAAGATAACATTGATGGATGTGAATGTTTGAAGGAGACATAAGTGAGTTTCATCAATGGCCAAAGAAATATTTGGGAAAATCATCGATCTAGATGATCATGTTTTATGAATCAACTGCAAACTTTCTATTTACTTTACATAGTCTTCGAACCATTTAAACTAAAAAAATTTTGCTTTAAGGGAATGTGACCTAAGATATAAGGGCATGTTACCTAATATATAAGGGCATGTTTTAATGCATCTATTCACTGGTTCATTTCATTTAATGTTCCTTGTGATGCCATGAGAAATTTTGTTTCTACGGTTCCTACAAGGAGTGATATAAGGGCATGTTTTAATGCATCTATTCACTCACTCATTTTATTTAATGTTTCATGTGGTGCCATTGGAAATGTTGTTTCTGCTACTCCTACAAGGAGTGATATGAGATTGCAAGGGTGTGTGTTTACATGCCATTATTTCTATGCTCTTCTTTTGGACTTGAATTTTATTTATTTACCTTATTGTATGAGTCTTTTAAAGTGAACAAATTGTGTGAGTGTACTAAATATATTGTTGTATAGCAAGTAAATATCCATTGAATTAGAGCGAGATATAATATTGTTACATACTTGAAATAATGATATTTTTTTATATTTAGGTTAATGAAGGGTTAACATACTTAATTGTTGACAATGTTGATAATAACTTATCGTGCAAGCCTCATATATGATGGGAAGTAAAGTGTGTTTCTCCATTGAAACTAGTTTCTCCATTGAGTACTAAATTCTATTATAATATAGTCCTTGAAATCATGTTGAATGGATTTTCTACTTTTTTAATGAATACAAATTTTGATACTTTGGAATTCCCATTCAGTATACAAGCTTTAGTGAGCTATATGTATATACTATAAACATGGGAATTTATCACCATGTCTATTTTCTTAGGATATTACTTTCTAGGGAATTTTTTTCTTATATAATATATGCTTAAGGAAATAAATTGATAAAATTATGTTCCTTTTGTACTCTATTTTCTTATTGGCCATACCTACAAGAACATACAATATGCTTGGTTGTAAATCTTCCTTCACCTCCTGTTCCTGTAGGCTATCATGGACCTGGAAGTCATTTAGTAGCTTTTGCACCAATGCTTCATGATGTCATCAAAGGAATAAATATTGTTGATATTGTTCATGTTCACTCCTTGCAAGGCATGGTTTGTTTATTTAAATGAAAATAATCCTAAAACCTCTATTATCACATTTAATCTTGGGATTTATCATCAAGGTTTAGTTTACCATCTTGGTGATTTTTCTAACATCATTAGTATTTCTCATCAATAAAAAAGTTGGTAGGTTCCATAAGTACAAGGAATGTATGTTTAATTATACAATGTTTCCTTTTCTATGGATTTCAAAGAGTTTGGTAAACTTATCTTTAGTGAAAATATTCTAATCCTGGTCTTAGTTAATCTCTAACTTTTTATGTAATCACCGCAATTGAATTGCTTTATAGCCAATAAAAAACTAGAGTTAGTTTGCATTGGATTGGAGGAATCACTCTATAATACTTAAAAAAACATAGTGCAACATGCACAAGAAGCAAGAAAATTCTCAGTTTCGGAAGAGTTATGCCTAGGCTGTGGCAAACATTTCCCATCTAAGTTTGAAAATATGACACAAGATGTCTGAAGTTGAAGAAAAATAGAAAAAAAGAGGTAGATGGTGTGTACCTTGAAACTGATTTATTTGATTTCTCTTTACTAAAGATTCATTGAGATACATGTGGACTTCATTATGTAATATTTATTTTATTATTCAATGGATGTGTTCTTCAAATTATATATTCTTTATTTGTTTTTTAATGGATTAAAGAAAAGGAATTTGATGCCTAAATTACAGTCCATATTCATTTATGAACGGATAAGGAGAGAATTTGAGGGAGCATATACGATGTTGCTTCAAGTAAAGAATTTTGCAGTAGTTGAAATGAACAACTTTATATTTAGGAAATGTTTGTACAAAGTTCCTAGTGAAATAGGAGTATGCCTCCCTTATATACCCTCCCCCCTGCTGAGAGTTGAGACTAGAAGTCATGTCCTTTTTCCTATACACTACACTATGTATCATGGACTTACACTAGACTATGTATCTTGTATATTTCCTTACTCAACTTATCCCTTTCCATAACAAAAATATTGGTGGGGATCATTGTTAAACATTCTTGTCTAGCATTTTTGAAGTCAATAACAGGGAATATATTATGAGAATGTAATCCAAACAAACTATTTACTCCAAAGATCCTCCTTAGGTTTTCCAAGAGGTATTCTAAGGCCTAAAGTTTTTCAAATGCATTCTTCCTCTCAAGGAAGTAAGAATGGAATTTATATGGTTTTTCACCATCATATATTTCGTGAATATGGCTATAACCATAGACAGCTTAACCATGTACTCCTCACTCCTAAAAGAATGTTCCAACTGAAACCATTGAAAATTGTTGAAAAGATCCTCTTGGGGAAGCATCTTGATATTCTCAAGTTCTAGCTGAACTTGTTTAAGGTTGTGCAACTGAGTTGAAGGAAATGGTCTTCCCCAACCAAGAATAACTTTGATTATTATAAGTACCACAAAGTTTTTATTCTTCAACCAATACAAAAAAACTATTTTTTTCCGCACGAATGAAATTGGGATTTTATAAGTTTGCATTTAAGTGGAATTGTTACTTTAGAGAAACTAAGGGTAGGTTATTTTTTTAATTCAGATTTGTAAAGATAAAGATGAAGAAGAAGTATGGTTTTTTGGACTTAAAACATTGATTTCATGTGGTCAACATATAAAATGGAAAACAAAATTCAAAAGTGATGGAGCAGCATCATCTGAAACAAGCAACCCTGTTACTTTTACACTATAAGAAATTCCCCTTTGAGATCCCCATTTGGTAGTGTAGACAATGTACAGAAGGTATGACAATCACATATTGGGATTTTCAAAGAGTTCATTGTCAAAATCCAGTTGTTATTTTCCAAGTAGGAATCAATAATTTTTTTTCTCCAGTAGTGTCTAGATTAGTAAATACAATGTTTCATCATTCTCTTTGTTTCTGACATTTTTAGTCAACAATTGTCTTTTGGAATCACATTTTCCCCCTTGCTAGTTCAGGATAGAGGAGACATACACCATAGTCAGATTCCTTATGGGATTCCTCCTCGACATGATTTGGAGAAGGATTTTTATGATGGGATATTGTATTTTGTACCACCAAAAGGTTTCTTTTAGTTTAATTCTATTAGAGGTTATCTTCACTCAGTTTCATCATAAGAAAGTTCAAACGGTGTAAATGGACATACTAGAGCAACAACATTGGATGCTTTTAGAATTAGTTTGTCCATTGTAGTAAGTTCATCAAGGCAAGGTTTAGGTCAAGATGATAGGGATTCCTTGGGAGATGTTTTTATATGGGTAGAAGGAACTGGGGATGGGGTTTTGGGTGGTGATGTGTATAGAGTAGGAAATTCTACCGATATCAAAATATATGGTCTTTTACCAAAAGGGTTGGAATTAGAAGTGGTGTTGGATGTTCATAATATTGCTTGTGGTGGGTGACATGTTCCTCCGCTAACAAAGCAAGGGGGGAGTATTTTGTTAGGGAAAGGAATCAAGAAGTTGGATTGGTCATGGAGTGGATGAAGATATTTCTTAGCCTAAACTTGTAGATTCTCTTGCCAATATGAACATTGAAATTATTTATTGTGAGGAGTATCATACATGTGTTGTCACTCTCTTGGGATATCTCTAGACATGGGGTGATGTAAACCACAATTTTGGGCTTCTAGGACTTGGGAATTATGAAGTGAGTTAGTGGGTACCCAAAAAGTAAGTGGGATTTTAGAGGGAATACATGTCTCTTCAATTTCTTGTGGACCTTAGAACACTATTGTTGTAACTTCAGCAGGTCAACTTTTTAAGTTTGGTGATGGAAAATTTGGCTTATTGGAGCATAGGAATAAAAAAAGTGCAACTTCATCTAGATAATTTGAATCCTTAAAGGGATTGAGGAATGTAAGATAATCTTGTGGGGTGTGGCATATTGCTACTATAGGGGAAGTTATGGTAGGGTATTCAAGCTCTAACAATTACTCATATAGGAAGCTATTTACCTAGGAAGATGGAGATAAAAGAAGGCTTGGGAACGGAGACAAGGATCCCAAACTTGTTCCAACTTGTGTGGATACATTTGTTGAACCTAATTTTTGACAATTAACACATGGGAATAGCCTTATAGCTGATCTCATAACTTTGAGGAATGTATATACAATGGGTATCCATGTTAATGGTTAGTTGGGAAATCCTCAATCTTATTGGAAGATTCCAGTATGTGTGGAAGGTAAGCGTCATAATGTATTTGTAGAGGATATAGTTTGTGGTGATTATCATGTTGTAGCTTTAACATAAAAAAAGAAGTGTATACATGAGGAAAGGGGGAAAATGGATGTCTAGGGCATGGTGATATTGAAGATAGAAATTCTCCATCTTTGGTTAAAGCTTTAAAAGACAAACAAGTCAAAAGTGCAATGTGTGGTTCTAGTTTCACAGTAGCTATATGTATTCATAAGTGGGTGTTAGCAATTGACCAATATATGTGTTCAAGTTTTCGGATTCCAATTGGTTTTAAAAGAAAATGTCATTTACTATAACTATGGGCTTGTTTTCTTCCATGTGTGCAGTGCCAAGAAGACCCCCAAGGATTATTTGGCTCTAAATCCTAATAAATTGTATCATGTGTGTGATCATTTCTATATTAAATTGAATAAGGCTATTGAAGTTGGTTCAACATCCCATACTCTAGGGATGGAAAGAGGAAGTTCCAATAAACATTCCTATGATCTTGGGGAATAACAAGTAGTATGACACTATGGAATTGACTTGACAAAATATTCATTTCATCCCAAGGCCACTTTATTTTTTTGATATTCTTTGGTCATGGGAAGATTTACTGCATCATCTTAATACAAAGATTTGGAAAATTTGCAGGTAGTGTGACACTATCATAATTGACTTGATAAAATATTCATTTTACCACAAAGCCATTTTAGTTTTTCTGATTTTCTTTAGTATTTTGAATATTAGTTGCATTATCTTAGGTTACAAAAGAGTGATCAAATAACTCAGGGAGTAGGGTATTACCCCCACTACTCCTTACAGTGCAGTTAATGCTTTTTACCAAGTTTATTTGTAATTATGAGCCTATTTGAGATGAATGTAGTTATGTGTTTATCATGGTTATTGTTGATGATATATGGAAAATGTGTCCTAAAGAGAGTGGAGCAATTTCCTTTTCATGATTCAATGGTATGATTTCTAACATTTATTGCACTAGGTTGTTATATTTTTTTGATTTTTAACTTTGTGATCGATTGTTCTTTTATATTTCGTCACGCATTGCAGGCAAATTGGTTTGTCTTAATTATCATGAACTTTGTGATGATACACCATTGGCATTACCTAGTCAATTCCCACGTTCATGTAACTTGAATGGTGAATTCATAGAGAGGAAATGCCATTACTTTTTTGGATTTATTGGTAATGGTTGCAATACAAGTAAGTTCCTTCTACTGATTGTTTGTGAGTTAGTAGGAAACTAAGCTTTAGTATTTTTTTTATATACCTCTAGATATGAACTGTGAATTTTTATTCTTCTTCAGTATATATTTTCTTCGTTGAAGCTATCTCATAGGGAGCTTATTCACCATAGGAAATTTCCCTATTGAATGTAGTGGGCATGGTGCATGCAACTCAATTGGATTATGTGAATGTGAGCCAGGTTATATTGGGGTAGGCTACTCAACTGGTATGATTTTATTTTATTTTATTTTTATCTTTCCTATGACTACTTTAGTTTTTTGGTATCCTCTCTATTGAATTGTGATATAAAATAAGATTTTGAAATTTTCTATATTCAATGCTTCTTGATTTTTTATTTAAAATAAGTATTCAAAATTAGGTGTTAACTGAATATTTTGAAACTCATCCCTTAGAGGTTAACTTAATTAATCTAAGAGACCGAGTTGATTGGAGACATCCCAACATATTTCTAGGAGATAACTAGTTGAGACAATTGACTTATGATTCTAAAACCAAATAGTGCAACTCTGATTATATATTGAGAATTATTATTATTATTATTAGTTCACTTGAATGATAAACTTCATGGACTTTTTTTTTGGAAGAAAAATTACTTTATTTTGAATACATTGAAAAATTTAAAAACTTATCAAAATTTATTGTATGCAAATTAATAAAAGTTTCGGCTACAATGTCAGTTTACAAAGAGGATCACTAAAATTTTGAATCTTTCTTTTTATGATGATTATGATAATACAGTAATTGTTCTGGTAAACTGGGAAGTTGATTCCTTAGAAGCACACCGCTAAATTCCACAACTCATACACCAACACCAACTAGGATTGAATTTTGATGGTTATGTAAACTCCATCTTTCAAATTATCCAAAAAAAATGTGCCCTGCATTTTTTTATCTTCCTTGAGAAACACACTCAAAAACTACTTCCATGAAAAAGACCCAACGAAATCATACTATAGGAGCTTGAAAAACATCTACATAACAGAAACAAGTTCATTACAAATTGTATTTCACATTTGTAAAAAAAACAATACATCTATAACTATCTTACTACTCTTCAAAAGCACATTTAAAATCCAGACTAATCTCTGACTAGCAAAAGGGCATACCTAGGATTTTCCTAAAACAATAATGAAAGAAATTTTATATAGGATCCAACACTTTTTTACAAAAGAAGGTAGATATTCTTCTATATATTTATACTAGATGCAATTTCTTCTTCACATTACCAGCGATGCCTTACTCAACTTGCCTTTCTTCCTGCTTATAAGCCTCACAAAAATATCAAAGAAAGTGAGGGCTAATTCATTAAAGTCCCATCACACCATTTACCATCAAGGTATCCTTAATTAAGTTGTTTATTCTTGAATAAATTGAGAAGGCCAACCGAACCTAGGGTCATTAACTATTTTGTGCAGGGTTTGAATCTGAATTGGTTCAGATAGAGAGGAAGAAATACGCACGAAAGCACATGTCGCAGTTTCTCCCTTGCAAAATACAAGTGGAGGCAAGTTTCTTGAACTAGTTGTCATAGAAAAAGGAGAAGCTATTACTCCTGATAATCAAAGTTCTAAAGAAGAGGTTGATCCTAAATATCTTTCTAGTAAAAGGAGGCAACAAAGCACTACCAAAAAAAAATCAGATGTGGTCTAAAAGTCTCGGCTAAGGAGTCCTCACACCAGGTATATCTTTGGCCCTTCCTTAAAAAGTAAAACATTCATTGATTTATAAATTTAATTTGAAAAGATAGAGGAGGGACGAAATATATAAAGAACCCCAAATTCGGTCCAAACATCTCGGGAAGTTAAAAATGGCTCCATATTGAATTAGAAGTCCAAAAAATATTAGAAATCAAAGCATGTTTAATTCACTACAGAATAAAGTTCTGACCAATCCATCTAAAAGGAAGAAAGGATAGATAAGCTCCTGATTAATATGGACAAAACTATGAATTCCATTCCTGATTTACTAGAAATCGATCCTTGGGACGATTCCTTACTAAATGAAGAAGAGGAAGTCAAAGAACCTTCTCTAGGTTTTCCTTATAATGTTAAATCAAATGAGTAAATTGATATCTGTAAAACTAGCACAATGCAAGAACCGAAGGTTAAGAAGTCTAAATCCAATTAAAAAATACGTAGGATATTGGAGCATGGAAAAGAAAATCCAGTGGTTTGAGGAAAAACATTAAGACGTTATTAATGGAAAATGCTAGGATCCAAAAGAGAACGAGAAAATTGGTGTGCAAACATAATAAAATATGCGATTTTGCCCATAATATTTTCAAGAAGAACAAAGTGTTGAGAAGGCAAAATGGAGGAATAAATGGATGCAAGAAGAAAGAAGAATCAAGCTATCCATAGAAAACCTGATATTTAAGTATATATTGGATTATCTCATGTCTAGCATGACACCCTAAGAACTCCAGTAACAAGAACCTGACAACAGTTCATCAAACTAGGTTACATTTTCTAGCAATCCAACTGAAATTTGGAACAGAACAAGAATAGCACCAATCTAGTGTTTTCATAAGGGATTCGATCGTTCCAACTCCAGGTTCAAGAAATATAAAAATCATTGCAGAATTTAACAACAAAAACTCTATTTACTTTGTAATTTTGATTATGTCAACCCAATCAATATTAAGTTTGGATATCCTTCTTATTATAGTTTTGTATTTTTTACTATTAAATGAAGTTCAAAAGCGATAATTAGATAAGTAAATAGTTTCCCAAAATTTTGGATCTTAATCCAATTCAAGTCTATGTGTCATATCTTATCCTATCCATGTAACTGACATGTAACTTTAACTAGAAAGGTTGATCCTTTGAAACTGGATCTAATATCCTAGTTTCTAGGGGATGTATCCATTAAAAAAGACAATCTATGAAAGGAATGGGTTGTTGTTGGTAAAGGAAAAGGCTTGTAATTCATTATTATTTTTTGGTTAAAAAAGGGTACTTATTTGGAATCAAGATACAAAGTGGATTCAAATATAAATGCTATTCTAGTTTGGTTTAATATCCATGTATTTCATTTGCAATCTATCCTTTGAATGCAGTATGTTTGATACATGGTATTAAATGTTTCATTGTCTGTAGATCAAATAGAAAGGAAATTATGACTATTGCCTATTTTTAGAACAAATAACAGAGGTTTTTTTTTGTTTCCTACAGATAGTGGACTATGTTTGATTCTCTCACTTGTGGATGTATCTGTTGTTGTCTGTGATATTATATCTTTACTATTTCTATCATTTTCTCTCCCTTCTTATGATTTGGTTAAACCATTAGGGCATGCTTGTGAAGTCATAACCCGTCCCTTGAAAATATACTGAAATACTTGTTTAAAACCCCTAAATCCAGGCCAATTTCAACCTACAAGTCAACTTAAAGGCAGAAGTAATTCCACACCTTATTTTAAGTGCCCTAGCTTTACCATAGTAGTCAAGGTGTAGACCATAGGGATAACATTTTATGGCGTTGTTCTCGGGGATCGGAGAAACAAAGTTATTTTTCCCTGGGATATATGACAATGAACATAACTATATTTTGATGGCGAACAAGAGTTAGATGCATATTTTGATCGTAATACTCACTTGTGATTTAATTTTTTTCATTCTAGCTCCCAATAATAAAGGAACTAGAGCCAATGTTGAGTCTCCTGATGTCTCAAGAGTTTCTAACCCATAAAATATCCTAAAGCAAGGTATAATTTTCTAAGAGGCCATATATTCCAAATTGACTGGTTTTCAGAACCCTCCTGAAATTATCACTTCCCAATAAGAAAATTATTTTCCTTCAGTTATCCATGAAACTATTTATTCTTCTTATCTTGAAGAAGAATAAATTACCTTCTTAGGTACACCTTTAAATTTTTTACCAAATATCTCTGAGAAAATTAAATAGGAGATATTTACCTCTCTTTTTCCTACCCCTCAAGGAAGTCCACACGAGGAAAGCTCATATGAGTTTAAAACCTTGATTAACCTTCTTGTTGTGGAGCAGTTTTTGGAAGACATATTTAAAACTCTTCAGATCAAAACCCCTTATCCTCATATATTCACTCCTATTTTGCAACCAACATCTCATCCTAAATTTAAAATAACAACCTCTTCTCAAACTCAAACCTATAAAGTACAACAGATGGCAGGAATAGTGGGTGGAGGAGGTGGAGGAGGAGCTCCACCCAACAGAATGAATGTCATAGTAGCTTCTAGATACTCTCCTCTTGTCTTACCATAGAAATTGCATGATTTACCTGGTGGTGATTATCAAAAATACCTTCAAGGGTTCAATGGTGAAGGTGATATTACTATTGAGGAGCACCTTATAGCCTCTTACAACTATGTCGATAATCAAATTAACACAGAGCAAGAGGATGTTTAGATATGAGTTTTTGTATAGATCCTATATAGTGAGGTTAGAAAATGGTTTAGGAACTTTCCTACCAATTCGATCATGGGATTTATGCTTTAGATGAAGTCTTTCTGAAGTATTGGGTTGATGCTTTAGATGAAGTATTTCTGAAGTAGTGGGGAGATAAAATTACTATCTTTACTATATCATAGAGTTTGGTGCATTAAAGAGGAAAATTATGAATCAATAGAATATTTCACTAAAAGGTTCAATAAAATGTATAGTGAAATTCATGTTGAGATCAAACCTTCTAAAACATCATCCAAGCTCACATTCACAAATGCATTTGACATTGATTTTTCCCTGTTGTTGAGAGAAAGGAGAGACATGATTCTTGCAAATATGCAGGAATATGCTCTTGAGATGGATTCCAGCCTCTTGGAAGTAGACATACTTAGGACCAAACCTGAATATCAAGAAGTTGATAGAATAAATTAAAAGAAAATGTCGGGTCCCTCAACATCTATTTCAAAATATCAAGAGCATAAGATTCAAGAGATGACAAAAATGATTAAGGATTTGACATCAAAATTGACTAAAATGGAGACTGATAATAATACCAGAATAGGCATACTCAGGAAAATAATAATAGAAATCCAAATCAAATTAGATATCCTTTGAATCCATAGTTCATGCAGAGATAAAGAAGGGACACCGAAGATCAGAAAATCTAGCCTCCACTCTAGAACAACTTGGTTGATGATGATGATTTTGATGCTAAGCTATAAGAGAATGAATATGAAATCCATATCATAGAAGAAGATCAGTTTTATTGTCATATTACAAAGAGCGATTATAAACAATATAGGATCTTGAATCAAGTATAGGAAGATGTTTTTCATACCAATCAATAGAAGAAGTATAATTTAACATCAACTTAGAAATAAGATGTTCAAGATCAACCTAAAAATCTAGTTGGTCTAGCAAGACATGTGTCCATTACAGAGGTAGAAAAGATATCAGATCAACATCCTAATAAAGGTAAAGTCCTATAAATAAGAGAAATAGATATGTCCTTATTTTATTTCAGTCTTGAGAAAGAAATGAATAAAATCAAAATTCGTGTGCTTCTGAATGAATTGATGAAAAATAGTTTTATAAAGACTAAATCCCCAAGTACTTGTAACCTTCCTCATATCATGTCCCTTCTGACACTGTGAACTTGTAGGATAAAAATCCAACTATAATCTTTGGTCCACAAATGGATAAAAACATTGACCTTTCTCCTCCATTTTTCATCACATTAACCATTCATGACAAAATGATCCATAACTTCCTTCTAGATTCAGGAGAATTACATAACCTAATGCCTAAAGTGGTGATGGGATATTTTGGTATAAGTGTAATCAATCCCTTTCATTATCTATATTCTTTTTATTCTAAAGTTATAAAGTGCTTAGGCGCCATTAAATATCTAGTGTCCAGTTTGACTCAACTATCAATGAAAAGCATCCTTATGGACATAGTTGTAGGAGATATCCTGCCTAAATTTGGTATGTTGCTTTCAAGGTCATGGACCAAAACATTAGGAGGAAGTTTACAAATGGAATTAACTTATGCTAACTTACATTGTTAGTGATCATGAGAACTCATCCAATCATTCGATCTATGTATTTCAAGAATACATTGGGTCATGTGTCCTGCATTTAAATGACCAATTTTTAGGTTTACAAGTGGAGAAGGAAGTTCAAAAACAACAAACCACAAAAATTAAATATAAGCTATGGAGGATGTATTTTGATGGTGTATCTTCTAAAGAGGGTTCCAAAGAAGGGGTTGTCCTTGTTTCTGTATTTGATGAAGTGTTAACCCTTATGTATAAGCTTGAATTTGACACAACCAACAATAGAGTCGATGAATCATTGGTGTTGGGTTTAAGAGAAACAAAGGATATGGACATTAAGAACTTGGTTGTTTTTGGAGGGCTATGAACTCATTATTCAATGTATTAAGAACATTTATTTGACCAAACAATAGGAATTGAAGTCTTGCTGAAATGAGGTATGGGACTTAATTGAAAAATGTTTCTTGGCCTTCAATATTTCTTTTATTGCTAGAAATTTTAATGAAACTTTAGAATCTTTAGCATTGGTTTCCAGAAATTTCAAGGTTCCAACTGAGCCTCAACTCATATATGCAGTGGAGGTTAGGAATAATCCCCCAATCTCATACAACATCAAACATTGGTAAGTGTTTGAAGATGAGTCATGAATCAACAGGTTTTTAAAGTTAGTATGTGATTTTTCATGGTCATATATTGATTAAGATGAAGAGGTTGAAGAGTTACAAAATACAGATATTTCAAACATAGTTGTTAGTTATAATATTATGGAACTCAAAATTAATTATGGCATTTACTGTAGTTATTGTAGTAAACTCCATGTTTCTATCAATGTTTATATCCCTCTCCAAGCTCATCTTCGGGACACTTGATTATGACGAGGCTTTCTCATATTCCTTTCATGTATAAATACAAACAACATCTTCCTTGCTTTGTGTGGATCCTTCATTATACTATCCGACCTTTTTTATGTTATAAAAATCCATTTCTTCAATTTTTGAATTTATATTCTTGATTGATTATAATTTTATTTAATTATAATTTTGAATAGATGATTAATGTTAATTTTATTTAATTATAATTATAATTATAATTAAAAATCCATTATGATTATAATTTTAGTTTTGATTTTAATTTTAGTTTTAAATTTAATTTTGGCTTTGGATATGGGAGGCCATCCAAATTAAATCTTTTGATATTTGAATAGAATTCATTAAAAGAGAGTAGGTAGCCAAGAGTCTTGTTATAGTCAATCCATCATCGTGATTTAGGAAATTAGGGTTTTTAACAATCGCAATTGCTTCTCTTACCCTCCTCCTTAACCAATTGTCAATTCTGGCTAAAACTGTCATATCCTCCATTTTTATAGGATGTTTTCTTTGTGTGTATGTTTAGCTAACGTTTATTTATGAATTATATTTAGATAGATCTTAGTACTATGTTCTGTAGACCTTGTTTGGATGGCCCTCCCTTTTTCTTCTATGTAATATTTTCCACAAGCGCAAGGAATTTTATAAAACCCCTTTTGTATAAGTGGATCCATGAAATCCTTCACTGATCTAAGAAGCTTTCTGATGCTGTATAGTGGAAATAAAACTGTGTATATGTTTTTATTTTTCAAATTTTTGGCAATTCTATCAGCCACCCCTTGAATTTCTAGTCCCTTTGGAAAGATTGTTTAGAATCCATAATACATTGCATAATCCTTTTCCCCAACCTATAGAAGACAAAACAATAAATTGTAATATTGGTATAGAATCTAATCCAAAGTTAGTGAAGTTGTCAACAATTTTATCAAATGCGCAATGCAAAAGGTATGTGGATTTAATGAAATAATTTGTTGATGTATTGGCATGGTCATATGAGGACTTGAGAGGATTTGATGCAAATATAGTCCGTCACAAAATACCTTTGAAGTATTCTACAAAACCATTCAGGTAGAAACTAAGAAAAGTCAATCCAATTTTATTGCATGCCATTGAGAAGGAGCTGAAAAAATTAGAAACTAAGAAAAGTCAATCCAATTTTATTGCATGCCATTGAGAAGGAGCTGAAAAAATTACTTGATGCTAAAATCAGTGTGCCTTTAAGGTTTTCAAATTGGGTTTCTAATCTTGTACCGATTAGGAAAAACAATGGTGAAATCAAGCTCTGTGTTGATTTTAGGAATTTGAATAGGTGTTCACTTATAGACAATTATCCCATACCAAAAATGGACCAAATTCTACAAAGGGTGGTTGGATCACAGAGAATTTCCATGATAGATGGTTTCTCTAGTTATAATTAGATCATGGTTCATGAGGAATATAAGGAGAAGAATTATTTTGTGACTCCATAGGGAACATTCATGTAAGAATAGATGCCCTCTGGTTTGATGAATGTAGGGGAAACATTTCAAATATCTATGGATATATATTTCGTAGGGGATATATACAAATTCATTGTTATCTACTTTGATGAAATCACAATATTTTCCAAGTCACATTAAGAGAACCTTAATCATATTAAGAAACCATTCTTGAAGTGTAGAAGATATGGTCTCTCTCTCAACCCCAAAAAATAAAAATTTCCAATCCAAGAGGGTAGAATCCTTGGAAATATCGTTTCTTAGCAAGAGATAAAGATTGATCTAGACAGGGTGGAAACAACACTGAAAATTGATCTTCCCAGGAATGAAAAGGGGATTCAGTCATTCCTAGGTAAGATCAATTTTCTCAGAAGGTTTATTTCTAAAGTTTGCTAAGATTATCAAACATATTAACATCATGTTAAGGAAAGGTGTTGAGGTTAAATGGACTAAAGAAGCTAGGTATTCTTTTGAGAAAATCAAACAGTCTTTAACTAAAGTTCTTGTGCTCATTAGTCCAGATTATTCAACATAATTTATGGCATTCTGATCTTTTCCTTTAAAATATATTGTTGCTGCAATTTTATTGCATAGAAATGAAGATGGTTATGAACAACCCATTTCTTACTTCACCAAGGCCTTGAGAGATGTTGAATTAAAGTATGATATCATAGGGAAGCAGGCTTATGCCTAAGTAAAAGCCTTGAAATCATTCAAACTTTATATTCTATAATCAAAGGCAATTGCATATGTCACAAGCATTATTGTAAAATATATCTTGGTCTAACTTGACAATGAAGATAAGAGAGGAACGTGGATAGATAAACTACTTGATTATGATGTCGAAATAAAACCAAAAAAATTAATAAAAGACCAAGGTTTACCAAAATTTCTTGTTGATTCTAATCACTAAGCGCTTGGGTTGAATTCAATTTTGAATCAGTCTATTATTGATGATACACAGAGAAATGATGAAAATTCACAAAATATGGAAAAGTATTATGCATCATCTTGGTGTAAGGATATTGTATTTTTCCTATAAAATTTTCAATGTCCACCTGATTTTGATAGGAAAAAATTCAGATCCTTGAAGTTGAAAGCTTGAAAAATATTGTATTGTGAACCAAACTCTGTTTTGGAAATATCTGGGGGGTGTGTTGTTTAGATGTATTCATGATGATGAAGCTCACATGTTCATAGAATACTTACATAGTGGATCTTGTGGGGGTCATCACTATTGGAAAATATTAACTTTTAAAATCCGGAGGATAGGATATTATTGGCCATCTTTGTTTTCTGATGTGTTTTCCAAAGTCAGAGCATGTATAGAGTGCCAAATATTCACTGGAAGACAAAAGTTACTACCATTACCATTAAAACCTATCATGATCGACAACCCTTTTCAACAATGGGGATTATATTTTATTGGAGATATTCATCCTTCATCCATCGGGAAGGATAAGTGGATTATGATAGAAACAAATTTCTTCACCAAGTGGGTGGAATCCATTCTAACCAAGAATGTGGTTGTTAAGGTGATCATTAATTTCTTTAAGGAATGTATTTTTGCAAGATTCAGGTGTACACAAAAAATACTAACTGATCATTCTCGTTCCTTTAAGTATGCTCAGATGGTTTATTTATGCCAAAGGTATAATGTAATTCTTAAGAATTCTACATATTATTATCCACAAGGAAATGGCCTCACATAATCTATGAATAAAAGTCTCATTAATAACATTAAAAATTTGTTGTTTCGAGAAATAAAAGAGAATGGGACACAAGGTTAGAATATGAACTATGAGAAGATAGAATTAGTACTAAAAAAATCCATAGGTACTTCTCCTTTTCAACCAGTGTATGGAACTATTCCAGTTTTCATGTTCAACTTGTCTTGTCAGTCTTGAAATATTTGCAGGATGAGATTGAAGAGCCTAATGTAGTCCAGAAAAGGATATATCAGTTGATAGAAACACAATAGGCTATAGAATCATTAATGGAAATGACTCAAGTGCATTGAGACATAGTCAAAGCAATCTTCGACAAAAGAGTAAAAGAGGGTAATTTCTCTCCAGGTGATTTGGTTTTGAGATGGGAATCTCGGAGAGAAGATAATCCAAAGCATGGTAATTTTGATAATATGTGGTTTGGGACATTTTGAATTTCATAGGCTCTTAATAATAATACTTTCATTTTGGAAAAACTTGATGGGAATGATGTTGTTGGAGGCCTTGTTAATGAGTGTTTCCTCAAACACTTATTTATTTACTAACGTTGTGGTTGGCCTAAATCATTGTAAATGGTAGTGACTTTGCTAGTTTATTGAGTAAGACTCCATTAACCCAATGGAAATACTTTATTCAATTAAGTTTTGGATTTTTTAGCAGAAGTAGAATGTAGTTGTATTCATTATCAGTTTGTCATAAGAAAATGGGAAGACCACAAAACTTCAAGCTCTTAACACCTCACATGGAAGTGTTGTCCCTAGTTGGAGCCAATGTTAGAACTAAATTCTGCCACCTAAATATTGCTCTCTAAAACTTGAAATCTATTCATAAACCTATTTTTCAAACATAAATTATTGACCTTATTAGCCCAAAATCCTTGATATATTTATTGATGTATGTAACATTTAATTGTTGTGTTTTCAAATTTTTTTGCTTCACTAGGTTGCAGTTATGAAGATTTGGAGTTTTAAAAACCTTATATTTTTATGTATCCTAAATTTATTTTGTAGGATCATGGCCAGTTTGGAATCAAGCTCTCCAAATGGAGAATAATGTCAATTTTGCAGTGGACCTTGCGGTTTGGGGAAAGAGAACGCTACAAAATTAATTTTGTAGAAAAACTAGAGAAACTTTAGAGTCTACCGCTACAAAATTGTCAGGCCCTCGACAACATGAGTTTTATTAAAACAATATTGATGTTTGACATTTCATCCTTTGAAACATAATTAAATGTAAGGTGTATATTAATTATGAGACTTAGTGAGCCACATTGCTAAGAAAAATCTCCAGATCCCCTGAATCAAATGCACGGGTATGACTAGGATTATGACTGCACTGACACATTTTTTATCAGAGTGGTGTTTTGGAAGATGGTTTGGATCCTACTAAATATATATCTTAAACATCATGAATTTGGATATCCTTTCATAATACCTTTTTCTTACAAAAATAAAGTGAGTGCTTCAACAATTACTGTGATACCTACACTTTGCATCCATGTCATCCCAAAATCCCAATGGTTGGATGGTGTGGTATGAACCACTTGGAGTAGAGGTAATAGAGGAATATCCTGAATTTGGTGATAAATTCATCCATGTCATCCCAAAATCCCAATGGTTGGATGGTGTGGTATGAACCACTTGTAGTAGAGGTAATAGAGGAATATCCTGAATTTGATGATAAATTCATAGTAGTAGGATGGTTGGAGTTTTTACATGGCTACAGGGACATCATGATGCTATAGAAAAATCCATTGCAATGGGATTTGATGGTCAAATTGCTAAAATTAGTGATGTAAATTTTCTAACAAAAGAAACTATTTTTTAAGCAGGTAGGTTGCCTGTTCTATGGGGACGCTATTTTAAGAACCAAAACTTCTCAATTCTAGTTGTAATCAGTTTTTAATAGCAGATTTCCAAAACCCTGACTAGCTAAAGGGTTTACCTAGGGTTTTCCTAAAACAAGAATGGAAGGAACTTTTAAATTGGATCTCGATATTTTTTTATAGGAGAAGGAATATATTCTTCTGTATATTTATACCATATGTGGTTTCTTATTCACATTACAGAGGATTCCTTACTCAGCTTAGCTTTATTCCTACTCAAAATGGCAAAGAAAGTGAGGGATAATTCATTAAAGTCCCATCACACCATTTACCATCAACCCTTAATTAAGTTGTTCATTCTTGACAAAATAAATAGAGGATAAGATCTATGTAAAGCTTACAGGAAAAAATATTACAATCACAGCAACAACATGTATCTTTCTAAATAGAAATCAAACAATCTCATCTATCCTACCCATAACAAAAGCAAGCTTTCAATTTTCTTTTCTTAGTAAATCAAGCAACGAAGTAGCACATGATAATTCATAATGGCAATGTTAGCTCACTTAAGAAATGGTGTTGTCTTAAGCATTCAGTAGTTAGAGAACCAAATCTAGATGAACTAACCATCAATAGTGTCAAATTAGGATAAAACCTGATGGAAGGAAAACAAGCAACCATTGAAATAATCCATGTTAGACTTCTGAAATAATCCATGGTAGACTTCACTATAGGATCATCAAACTTAAAGATAGTTGTTTCACGCTTATATACTTGTAGGAATAACACAATAATTAAATTTTAGAAGTAGACGAGGTGTGACACTGAGTATCAAATGGCCCTTAACCAGTTAACACCTATTTGTCAAACTTAGTGTCAGTTTGTGCAAGATAAGCTCCATGGATGTAAGGAAAACGGCCCAGATTATCAGCTAATGTCCCTACATAATATTAATTGTAGTCAGAAATTGCAAAACTCAAAACAGCTAGGGAGTTGGCTTAGAAGCAACCAACCAAGAGTGTGTTATATCGAGTTTTAGTACCATAAAGTCAGATCACAGGCAAAGCATAGATATTAAAGAGCAAAAAATAGCAGATCACAAAGTATGCGTTCATTGAATTTTAAAAATAAAATTGCAGTAAGTTTCAAGGATGTTGAGATGCAAATTGATATTTCCACAAAGCTAACTATCATTAATGGTAATTTGTTAGCAGTACCAAAAAATATAAAGCCTATACAGGTAAAACAAAAATGTGAAGCAAAGCTCCATACTCAAGTGTGTGAGCAGCCGTTCCACTAAAATTGCTGCTGGTTTTTGAAAACATATCATCATCTACATCTTCCTTTGCTTGACCCTCCATTTGTAGTTTGGTTTCAAGAAGTAATCATTGTTTTACAACCAAATAACACGCTAAATAATTTTCCATCTTCTCGACACCCTCTTCATACTCAAATACGAGTGAATTTGCACATCTGATAAATGCAAATTTAACCTGGGATTTTGCTGATTCTCCCATGTCATATAAAATCCAATCCTTAAAGCCTCCACCCATTCTAGCGCAGTTACCAGAAAGGTTTATGGCACTTCAAAACATCATTGTAGTACTCTAACGCATTATTTGCATCCTCTGCTGGCTTTCGTAGAGCTTGGAACTCATCTAAAGTTCATGAACTAAACTTTAAACCTCATCAATTGTCAGCCATTCCAGCCATTGTTAACACTTCTTTTCATAAAGCATCTGAACAAAATACCCGTTGAGCATTTTTTTCAATGGCGATGTGCTGCAATATGCCACAGCAGTGTCCACAAAACTTTCTTCACTGAACAGATGATCACACCAGGCCTCTAAAATAAGACTTCTTTCTGCCATCTTTGAAAATTTTAAGGCAGAGTGGAAAATGCTTTGGATTACTCTTCATGAGCTGCAAGCAATTCTTAAAATAAGCATCTCCGATATTTTTCAGGGAACTCTCATACCTGTGTAGTGCGCAATCTACATAATAACACATAAGAGGAGACGTGTTCAAGTTCTTGCAGAAAAGAAAGGAACTCTTTGGATCAAACAAGATGTTCCATGCAACAATCTCAACAAGATGCAAATTATAAAGGACCAACTCATAAACACTAAAAAATAGTACAGGTACTACAAATAGTCCAACCATTTATTATCACCTGCAATCTGCCATCTTCAACAAGTCCAAATATCAAGACCTTCAACTCTCCATAATCATAAACAGGAATAGCGCATGCCATCTTCAACAAGTCCAAATATCAAGACCTTCAACTCTCTATAATCGTAAACAGGAATAGCGCACATCCAAGGGCAACATGATAAAACACCTTTTAAATTTAACCACTTTTCATTATACATCTCTGCAGGTGCTATATATATTCAGTGTCTTGATCTGCATGAAACAATATCACCGTTCCCCATTGTGAAAGCTGCACATTATTTCATAAGATTTGCAGCAATGGCTACCACCAAGATTTCTCTAAGGGTCCAGCAAAACCCTGAATATAAACAAGCCTGATCACCATCACAATGCATTACCCTAAGAAGAACATAGGAATGTAACCATGTGAGATGCCCGAGATCACCAAACTTTGTTTAACAAGATTGTATGTATCAACGTTTACAGTGTGATATACAAGGGCTTCCAACTGATCCCAAATATCCATATTTTCAAATTTCACAGTTCTTAAATTGCCATCCAATCGCCAAATCATTCTATGCCCCCTAGAAGTGGAAGCCCCTCTCAACTGTACTATGAACTGTAGTGGAAGCCAATCTGAACTGTAGACTAAAACTTGAGATTGAAGAGAAACGTGGGAGGAAGCCTAAGAAATTGAAATTAAAATTGAATAGGAAAGGCTGCAAACCCATCACAAACAGCACTGCTCCAGCAAAGATTTAGAGAGGGAACTAATCCATAAACAATCTAGAAAATACCATGCATTGGTCTTTCCGAGTTCAGGCAAACATTAACTTGTTCTTGCCCAAAGTAACTCCATTTTCGTTTCATAAACCAGTGATAATTACAGAAACCCCAATTTTGGATGCTAGACAACTCTTCATCTCTCGCCAATGCAGCTTGCAGCTCTGAGTTACAGTTCCACTTCAACAACTCAATTTTGGCTCCTATTGGTCCATATATATCAAGTAAACCTCCATCCAGACAGAGCCCCCTAAAATGTATATTCACACGATACTTTGCCAAAGAATCTAAAAAAATCATGGTAAATCAAGGCTAATAGATACATTGAAAAAGCCGGAATAGAAAGAAACTGAAAAACAAAAAAGCATGGCAAAAAAACATGAGAGCTTTTTTTTTTACCAGCTTTTTCCGTGGAGTGCGGTGAACCAATATTTTGATATTTTCCTACAGTTGTAAAAGAAAGAGGAGATTTGTGAAATAGCCGTTAAAGGGAGAGGGAGGTCAATGTATCCGTTGAAAGGAAGTATATATATACTATCAAACTTTACCGAAATTTTTCATCTACTGCCTCGGCCTCCCTATCTCAGGTCTGGTTCCGTATTTCTGTGTGTGATTGGGCGTCTCAGTCTATCATTCTATGCGTGGTCTTTGTATGCGGCTTGCGTCTGTGCCTGAGCCTATGTTTGTGTCTTTGTCTTTGTCTATTCTTTAAAGTGGCTCGTATCATGAGTGTATGTGATAGAAGAGGATGCAATATTTGGATAATTCACTGCTGGAGCAACGAATTTAAAAAAAGGCGACTGAGCTGCTCAACAGTTACTGCTCTCTCTCAATAATAGCTTCTTTTAATACCAGGTACATTTTATTTGCCCTCTTCTCTTACAGAAGCCACGCTTGTACTTTCTTTAGGTTCATATACATTTATCAACATTTTATATGCCCTCTGCTGTTATAAAAGCCATGGTTATGTTTTTTATTTTTTTCTGTTCAGTTTTTTTTTTCAGTTCAGCTCAGTTTGTCTGATTTGATTTTTTAAGGATAAGAAGCTCCATTTAGAAAGAATAAACAATGCTCTCTCCATTGCAGCGGGATTTCAATTCAAAGTACATTCCCTTCTAGAAGATCTAGTCCTTTCATTTCAACATACCCATGTCTAGCTTTCTTTCGGTTAATTTCAGCAATCCTGTGTCCAATTTTCTTTCTATTAATTTCGACCTCTTACACAAGCCCTGATCCTTCCATTTCATTCATTTCAGCAAACCGTAGTCCTTCATGAAAATCCCTACCTCTGTTTTCAGCAAACCCTAGTCCTTCCTGATAATCCCTTCCAGCAAACCTTTGTCCTTCCTGAAATTCCCCCCTCCCCCCTCTGTTTTCATGGCGGTATTATCCCGCGCTGTCTGTAGCTCGACCCCGCTGGTTTGTAGCTCGACCGAATCTCTGCTTCTGTCTCAAATATAATTCGTCTAAATTATTCTAGGGTTTGGTTCCATAAGAAGCTCATTACAGCAGGCTTTCTAGTCCTTTCATATAATTTCAGCATACCCGTGTCTAGCTTCCTTTCTGTTAATTTCAGCAATCCCGTGGCCAGTTTTCTTTCTGTTAATTTCGGCCCTCTTAAACAAACCCTAATCCTTCCATTTCATTCATTTCAGCAAACCCTAGTCTGTTTGCATGGCGGTATTATTCCCGAATCTCTGCTCTCTGTGTCCAGTCCAACCGCTACTCCCTCTCCGTCCCATTTGGTGTTTATCAAGTTTTGCCCACCTGCATGTTTATTAAGTTTCGTGTGTGTGCTATTGTAGCTTTAGGTTTAGTTTCTCCGCTCCGTTAACCAACATCTCAATATTTTAATGTAGTATTGTTTATATTTTTTATAATAGGTAAACAGAGATATAAATATTAAATTAAACTTTTTTCGTTGAAACAAATATATAAATATTAAGAGTATTAAGATTTAGATTTGTTTAAATTAATATTTATTTTCACGTTTCAAATTTTTTTTAAGAGGGGTATGGAAGGAGAAGTTAATATTTATTTTCATAATTAATTTTTAGTTATGTAAATAGTGATATCATTATAAAATATTTTTTTTATAAAATGGATAGGGAAGGAGAAGTTAATATTAGTTAATATTTTTTCTCAATTTAATATGAGTTGATTAAATTTTAGTTACATAAAGTGATATTATTATAAAATAAATGTATATTGAAAAAAATTAATTGTTTTTTTTCAATTAATATTTGTTATCGAAATAGTGATATCATTATAATTGTGTTATGGAAGAGAAAGCATGGTAGTATATCTTATGATATATCTCATTTTTTTCTTATGTTTTATGTTTGTTTATGGTATTGTAAGTTAATTTTGTAGTATTCAAGATAGACATAAATGCACTTACAAATTAATTAAGTGCAAATTAATTTTTAGTATTTTGTTAAACTTTACAACTTACTTAAACCCCAAGGGATGGGGTGAGTAGTGTAGTATGTACCCTATGTAATTTTAATCATAATTTCTTGTTAAGCTTGAGTATATCTAAATATGTATCCTATGTAATTTTAATCATAATTTTTTTGTTAAGCTTGCCTATACCCAAATACATTTTGGGGTCACTTATTCAATTTGACATTTTCACTTTTAAATAATTTTCTTTCCACTTATTTAATGAGTATTTATTGTATGGTTGTTTGTTTTGGCTTTGTTTTATATGTGTTAAATTTATTTCTATGGTGTATGTATGTGTCTTTTTCTCTATTATCGTGTATAACTATGTGTTTTCTAATTAAATTGTTTAAGTTTTTGTTAAATTTGCACTTTAAATGACATGATATGTGATTATTTCTTCCATTATAAAATAGGTCTCATATATATGTTTACTATGTGTGTAAAGATTTTTATTTTTACGTCTTCTATTCTTCTTTTATAGAAGGAAATGTTATGTGAGACTTTGTTTTAGGATTTGGGCTTAGGAATAGGATTGGGCTTAGGATTCAAGGTTAATCTTAGCTTAACTTAGACTTAATATCGTGGCTTAGGGATTTAGGTTTAAGGTTAGGTTAGTGGTAGGCTAGGGTAGACAAACTAAGGCAAGGTAGGTTAGTCTATATCAGGGTAAATGATGGTAGATTATACTAGGTAGTTTGAGGTAGGGTAGAGTTAGGTAGTATATGATAGACTAGGTTAGGGAGAGAGAGAGGGAGGGGAGAAGGAGAGAGAGGGACAGGGAAGGAGGGAGACATAGAGAGAGGGAGGGGAGAAGGAGAGAGAGAGGGAGAGGGGGAGAGAGAGAAAGAGGGGGAGGGAGG